>JADGMU010000062.1:0-103625 GCA_016920895.1 Vaccinium myrtillus | reverse complement strand
TATGGATTGGTGAGGACTGACCACAAGCACAGAAAAAGAAAATGAAAACAAAATAAAAAAGGGAAAATGAATCTGAAACTCCACCAAATATACCGGCAAGCTTCAAACTTGAGATCCCCAAACTCCGAACTCTGAAACTTATTCAGCAAGAATTTTTCACTTGGATGAATTTTATTTCCTGGATCGTGGCCCCAGGGTTTATCCGAACGGCCATTCGGATCGGAGAAGAACCACCAACTGAGAAAAAGAAAAATAGCATTTCTTCAGCAAACCGAAAAAGATTAAAATAAAAAAATCTATTTATTTAGCTTCGGATCAATAAAAATATGTGTTCGGATTCATGTTCAATAGAGGGATCACGTACAGTAGTTTTTGTAGATGGTAAGAAAGACTGAAATAATTTTTGGAGCTGCCATGGAAAAAATCAGGGCAATTTGATCCATTATCTAATTCTCTAAATTTTCTTCAAAACTCCTTCAGAATTCAGGATTTCTGAATGACAAATTGGGTTGAGTTTATGGACGCAAATTAATTTTTTTTTTTAAATTAGGAAACAGCTCGAATAAGTTGTGTGGGACTCCAAAATGTGTCCCACACACCCATCAATGCATAATCTATACACTATGGGTCCGTATGCATTGATAAAGAACAAGTAAATTCATCGCCAACGACTGCAAAACCAATTCCGCAACGAAATGAAGTTAGAAATTTCATAACTGATGGAACAAATTAAAATCACTTCACGTACAAAAGCTATTAGCAGAAAAAGAAGAGTAAAACAAAGTGAGAGAATATGGATGTTGCTTGCTTACTTAGGTTCTTCGGCCTGCCCTTTTCTGCTTCTTTTGAAGTTTCTTCTCTCTCCCAAACGTCTCGACAAACCAACAATGATACCTTCTGGTAAGAGTTGTCCCAATAACCAACCCAACGACTAGCCCACTTCCATATCCCAAGGCTATGACCATCCAATAAACACCTCTCGAAAACTCAAAACCGTGACCTTGAAAGATAGATGGAGGTGGTGGTGTGGTCATTGAGTTTCCGCATAACTTCGACAATGGGACACCACACAATCCTGAATTCCCATCGTATGAACTATTTTCAAATGTATCAAATTGTTTCCCTCGAGGTATAGGGCCAGTGAGCCGATTATGAGAAACATTTAAGATTGAAAGAAAAGTGAGTTGGGTAAGTTGCCAGGGGATCTGACCGGAGAGAAAGTTTTGGGATAGGTCTAACAACTCCAAGGATGTCAATTTTGCCAACGATGGTGGGATAGCGCCAGTAAGTTTGTTGTTAGAAATGTTTAGAAATATAAGTCCACTGAGACTTCCAAAGGATTCTGGGATATTCCCAACAAATGTGTTGTTTGAGAGATCAACAATCACCAAGACACTTGGAATCTCCTCGTACAACCTTTGTATCCCTTTGTTCACCACTTTCATTGAGTAGTCATAATATGAATACCCTCGCTCGTATTGTGAAATTGTAGACAAATATGTAAAATTCTCTTTTTTTATCATTTTCATTCCAGTCCAGTTACGAATGTATTCTGTTGGCAAATTACCTGAAAAGCCATTGCAACTGAGGTCAATTATCCGCAACTTTGGAAATATAGAGTTGTTTTTGGGATTCCCTATGGGGCCATGGAATTTGTTTGATCCCAAAAGAAGAAGCTCTAACTTGGGAAGAGCTCCCAACCAAGAGGGGAAAGTATCCTCAATCTGATTATTCTGAAGAACAAGACACTTCAGCATAGTGCAATTTGCTAATGATCTTGGTACCGGACCCTGCAATTGATTTTGACCTAAATCAATCATCACCAATTGGCTTTTCATTGTGAACGTTGAAGGAATATTTCCGTGGAAATTATTGCCATTTAGATTCAACACGAGAAGATCCTCGCTATAATTCGCCAAACATGGAGGTATTGTGCCATTTAAATTGTTGTTGGACAAATCAAGCACACGAAGTGAATTCTTGTGGCATATTGATGGTGGAATTGGTCCCAACAATGCGTTATTGTTGGCTTGATAAAAAACCATGCTTGGTGGTGGAGCGGAATCGAACCTTGAAGGTTGTTAGAAGAGATGTCAAACAGTTGTAGAAATCGCCATGGGATGATAGCAGGCTGTTGCTCAAGCTGTAAGAAAGTTTTGTTAAACCGCAATGCATCTTGAAATCGTAGAATGCTAGGGAACTCAACTAAGTTGCATGACCCCAATGCTAGATTTTTAAGCTTTGGGAGAGTACCATTCATACTACTATATATTTTTGTTGATCAAATTCAGAATAGCTTGTTGGATGAAAGCATATCGTGGGCCGGGGTGTAGAGATGTATCCCATGGAGATATTGTGTTCAGATTTGAATCACTTATTGAAGCTCTGTGATGAGGGGTTGGCTACTGAGGTGTTTCTTGTTTCTTTTGTTTTTGTTTGAGTTGATCTCTTATCGACTCTTGCTATTGTATTGTGTTTTGCCTGCCTTGGCCTCTATTGTTGGTTTGGTGTAGGAGGTCTTTTCAGACTCTCCATCCCTTTCCTGATTGGCTTTTGGCTCTCTTTGTACCTTTTCTTTAAAATGTCTTTTCAGACTCTCCACTATTTCTATGGCTGAGATTGAGTGTCAAAATATGTGTGTAAAATGTGTGTCCACGGATCCGCACGGATCCGCTCCCATATATATATGTAATGACTAAATAAAATATTGAAACTACCTTACCAGATAACTGATTATGAGAAAGTTCAAGCACTATTAAAGAAGTGATGTTAAACAATGAGGATGGTATAGAACTAGTGAGACTGTTGGAGTTGAGCCACAAAGTCTCTAAACTATGAAGATTTCCCATCTCTGGAGGAATTACACCTGCAAAGCAATTTTATAAATTCTATGAAGCCTCTCTTGAAATGATATTTGATATGGGAAGTAAAAAATAATAATAATGCTCCATTTGAAATGAAGATTCAAATTTAACGTTGAAGAATTCTATGGGTGTGTGGGCACGGTATGCATGCATCCTTTAAGTTGTAGTGTAAGAAATCCATAACAATTGTATAGGAATACATTTACACATAATTTCATAATCAATTTTGAATTCATAATATTTTCTCACTACTACTTAGAAGAAAAAAAAAAACTAAAAAGATAATAGCTAGTTTTTACTAGTAATCTTTTGTCACAGTTCCCGAACCAACTACTTAGCTTGTCGTCAGAAGACTTTCCATTGTCAGTGTTATTAGATAATATGTTCTAGTATATTTATATTTATTTGTACTTAATTGAATAAGTTTTATAATTCAAGTATTAAAGACTCGTCCTCAATAATTCGCAGTATGGTTATGGGGACTCCTTCTACCCACAGCAAATGACAGCTATGTTTGGATGATCGGATCTTGAGTAGGAATTAGAATATATATGATTATAGATAATACAATTTTTAGGAATTTTACTTGAGTAGGAATAGGAATATGATTAATTTGCTATAAATAATTATTTGATACCAGGAGTAATTTCATTCTGGTTTTGGAGTAGTTTAGTAATCTTATGCTATAAATTGTGTTTTGGCCTAAAAAGTTGACTGGCTTATTGTTTCATCTTTATTTGATTTTTTTTCGTGTTTTTTAGTTTTTCATCAACTTTTTGTGTATTATTGGTTCGTCTCGGCAAGAGGAATCAAAAAAGTAAAAAATTGTGTTCAAATCAAAAAAAAATTCGAATAAAGACAAAAATAAGTCAAAAAGACAGTTTTTTACCTTTTTGTCGATCTTAATAAAAAAATTGAGAGTTCTAGTCATAATTTTTTACATCTTTGGATTCCTCTCGCTGACACGAACCAATAATACTCAAAAAATAGATGTAAAACTAACAAACGCAAAAAAAATCAAATAAAGACAAAACAAAAAGTTAAGTTGGCTTTTTTAGCCAAAACTTAATTTGAAAATTTATCAAAGTCAAAATTATCTTTTTAATGATTGGAATAAGAATCTTAGTTTACCATAAGGTAAAGGACGGATCAGATCCCCACTTAGTTCGGGAATATGATTCATAGTTGAATATTTCATCAGGAATTGTGTTCCTATTCCTTGTCTCTTCCAAACATTTTAATCATGAAAGTATGGCATCATATACCCATTTTTATCTTTTCCAAACATCAGAATCATATAATAAGGCCACACATTCTCATTTCTCAGGAGCTTTGCCTCTGTCGTTATTCAGCAAGGTGGAGCAGGAGGAGTGAATTTATACAATCAAGGCTGATAATGGATTTATTCAACATTTAAAGGGGTCGGATTTGGCTGTGATTTGAAAAAAAATCCAATATTAAAATGTAGTGAATTCACTGGGGTGAATTCCATTTTGGATAAAACGTGGGGGCTTGGACGACGTGTGAGAGCATGGGCTTTTTAACTTTTAATCTCAGCCCACTATTTCTATGGCTGAGATTGAGTGTCAAAATATGTGTGTAAAATGTGTGTCCACGGATCCGCACGGATCCGCTCCCATATATATATGTAATGACTAAATAAAATATTGAAACTACCTTACCAGATAACTGATTATGAGAAAGTTCAAGCACTTTTAAAGAAGTGATGTTAAACATTGAGGATGGTATAGAACTAGCGAGACTGTTGAAGGCGAGATACAAAATCTCTAAACTATGAAGATATCCCATCTCTGGAGGAATTACACCTGCAAAGCAATTTTATAAATTCTATGAAGCCTCTCTTGAAATGATATTTGATATGGGAAGTAAAAAATAATAATAATGCTCCATTTGAAATGAAGATTCAAATTTAACGTTGAAGAATTCTATGGGTGTGTGGGCACGGTATGCATGCATCCTTTAAGTTGTAGTGTAAGAAATCCATAACAATTGTATTGGAATACATTTACACATAATTTCATAATCAATTTTGAATTCATAATATTTTCTCACTACTACTTAGAAAAAAAAAACTAAAAAGATAATAGCTAGTTTTTACTAGTAATCTTTTGTCACAGTTCCCGAACCAACTACCATTGCTTGTCGTCAGAAGACTTTCCATTGTCAGTGTTATTAGATAATATGTTCTAGTATATTTATATTTATTTGTACTTAATTGAGTAAGTTTTATAATTCAAGTATTAAAGACACGTCCTCAATAATTCGCTTAGATTCATATCATCTTCTGTTGTTTTTCAAAACTCTTTCACAAAGCTTGCTTCTACCAGTTAACCAACTTGCTACAAAGCCCGATTATGAAGGACGGAGTTTTCCTACAGTATGGCTATGGGGAATCCTTCTACCCACAGCAAATGACAGCTATGTTTGGATGATCGGATCTTGAGTAGGAATTAGAATATATATGATTATAGATAATAAATTTTTTAGGAATTTTACTTGAGTAGGAATAGGAATATGATTAATTTGCTATAAATAATTATTTGATACCGGGAGTAATTTCATTTTGGTTTTGGAGTAGTTTAGTAATCTTATGCTATAAATTGTGTTTTGGCCTAAAAAGTTGACTGGCTTATTGTTTCGTCTTTATTTGATTTTTTTTCGTGTTTTTTAGATTTTCATCAACTTTTTGTGTATTATTGGTTCGTCTCGGCGAGAGGAATCAAAAAAGTAAAAAATTGTGATCAAATAATTTTTTTTTTCGAATGAAGACAAAAATAAGTCAAAAAGACAGTTTTTTACATTTTTGTCGATCTTAATCAAAAAATTGAGAGTTCTAGTCATAATTTTTTACATCTTTGGATTCCTCTCGCTGAGACGAACCACTAATACTCAAAAAATAGATGTAAAACTAACAAACGCCAAAAAAAAATCAAATAAAGACAAAACAAAAAGTTAAGTTGGCTTTTTTAGCCAAAACTTAATTTGAAAATTTATCAAAGTCAAAATTATCTTTTTAATGATTGGAATAAGAATCTTAGTTTACCATAGGGTAAAGGACGGATCAGATCCCCACTTAGTTTGGGAATATGATTCCTAGTTGAATATTTCATCAGGAATCGTGTTCCTATTCCTTGTCTCTTCCAAACATTTTAATCATGAAAATATGGCATCATATACCCATTTTTATCTTTTCCAAACATCAGAATCATATAATAAGGCCACACATTCTCATTTCTCCCAAGAATCCCGCCCATCGAAACTGAGCCTAAATACCTTTTACCTTTTACGTAATGTCAAACATATCTTTGATATGAATTAGAGCTCAATCCATCAAGAATCATAATCTTGGTCAATTTACAAACACATACATGGAAAGTGGCCAAGTGCTAGGGGCGTATGGTACGCTCCATTGTGTATTACTTCTTGTTATGTATTATGATTTCGGTACTTGTTACGTATAGTCTTGGTCAATTTACAAACTGGATTTTAAAAAATTCACAATTCACATCGCTATTTATGGTAACCTTGTTACGTATGGTTTTGGTATTTGTTACGAACCGTTGAATTTTTAAAAAAATACCAAAAACATACATAATGGTTGTACCATAGTTTTTTCCCACATAACCTAGCAACGGAAAAGGTGGAAACTTCTAAGTTCTAACTCATGAAGAACAAGGGAAAAATCAATTGAAATTGCAACTGTTTTACTCGAAATCACAATCAGAATTATTCAGAAACAAGGACACTCTTGTCGTTTTGATCTTAATTCGATCTGGAGCATTTGGCCTCCCAATTACGAGAGCGTAGCGCCATATTAATATAATTAACAATCCTCCACATAACTTCCTTTTTTTTTAGCATCGGTGACGAGTCTAGACAAGGGTTGGCCAAAGGGTTCCTAAACAGATTTAAGATCCAACTTACGTAATACCATTATTTTGGAAGCCCAAACTGACTACCTCGCTCGTATTGCCTCATTGACGACTGTTCCCTGTATTACCCTCTCTCTATTGGATGATGCACAAAGTGAAAAGGTTAACAAAAATTATCATACCTCGGAGGTTGTTTTTAGCAAGGACTAATTTCTTGAGCAGTGTCAAATTCCCAATCCCGTGAGGTATGAACCCGGTAAAGTTATTCTGAAACAAAGATAGATACTGAAGCTCTCTACATCCACCCCAATGCGATGGAACGTCACCGGAAAACTCATTATAAGAAAGCCAGAGCACTGTGAGTTTCGGAAGGTGACTACACAAGTAGTCTGGGAGACTACCAGACAATGAATTAGCCGCAAAATTGATCCATTGTATAGACGAGACATTGAAAATACTTGTCGGAATCTCTCCGCTGAAGTCATTGGTGCGCAAGTCGAACACCTTTTCATTTGTTGAAATCAGCAAAACAGAAATTTTATTAGTGACTCAAACGATAAGTAGCACATGGAAAGAAAATCATTTCTTTCTTGCACAGAAAATTAACAAAAAAAAAAAAAAGCATGATTGCGAGATCAATGGTAAACCTTTAACCGGTGCAATTGACCCAGCTCGGCAGGTAGATGGCCATTGAAGTGGTTGTAGCTGATGTTGAAATAGGTTAGGAACGAGAGATTTCCTATCTGGGGAGGGATGGTGCCGTTAAGAGCCATGTTGGAGAGATCCAAGGACGTGACCCTGTTTTGGCGCGACGGCGGCAAGAGACACCAAGCCAGTGGCAGAATGAGGTGTTTGTGGACCAATTAGTTGCCAATATGTGATTTGGATCGTAGGTAATGTGGGATTTGAAGGCCAAAAGAGCTGATTCATCTGAACTGGTGTAGTTGGCTGCACCACCACCTAAAGCTATCAAAAATTTCATGAACACCAAAGCTAAAGAGAAAACGGTAGTAGCAGCCTTCTCCATGAAGCTGGCACTGGCAGGGATTAGTGTGGAATGGGTAGATGCATTTAAGTTGAAGATTTGTGGTTTAGTTACTATTTATATCCTTTTTTGAAGATTCGGGGGAACAGCTCATGGGTCCACGCTTTGCCCCTGCATGAGTCCATTTTGCGTGGATTGAATTTGAACCACAAAAAGCACTGAGTGGATTGAATTTGAACCACAAAAAGCCCCAATGTTGTGGTTACATAGAATAGATACACAAAAAGTATCCAGAAAACTCCAATAAGTGGACTGAATCTGAACCACTCATTGGAGTTTTCTGGATACCTTCTCGGTATTTTTTATGGGCACTTGGCATTTTTGTGGTTAAAAGTGTTAACTAAAATATGTATATATAATTTGCACAACAGCCCCCTATCCTATTAAAACAATGCTGCCATCCCCTTTACTCACCAAATACTCACTGAAATCACAATACACTCCCAGAACGCTTTAAAATTTTCTATTGAATTTGGTCCATCCATCAGTGAAATGGGCTTATTTACCTGGTTGGTCCTTAAAGTATTGCTAGCGTCTCATTTTTATCCTCAATGTATCAATTGCTGAATTTAGTCCCGCAACGTTCAAAATTTGTTCCAATCAAGTCCCCGACCCAAACTCCCTTAGCTTTTTCCATCAAAAGGAGGGGCAATGGCGTCATTTGGCCCAATTTTTTAAAAAAAAAACAATTTTCTTTTTTTTAAAAACTTCTTTTAAAACAAATATATTTAGAAAGCAGTTTTTTTTTTTTAAAGAAATTGAAAAAGTATATAAAAAATACATTCTTTATAAATTTTTGCTCAAAACCTCACCTCCACCACAACGACACCACTCCTCTCCCTTGCAATCGCCGCCTTATCGAATCCTACCAGGAAAAACGGTACGCCCTCAAGCGAGGCCTGCTCAAGGCCAGCCAATGGCAAGAGATTGAGAAGCTCCGCAAGCGGTACCAAGCCGACAAGCACAGGCCCAATCCCCGTGCCAGTTGGGAGTACTTGGATCTCAATGGACCGGTTGAAACACGGCCCTTTCCCCGTCTCGGCCAGGCCCATGGCCATGGTTCAGTACCATGATTTTGTATATATACCTATACATATAGGCATACATATATCATCCTTTGTTCGTTGTCGATTAATTTCTATTGGTTTCAAAATTAACCTTCTTTAGACTCATTTGTTTTGTAATTTGATGCAGATCTGATGCTTTACATTGTTTGTTTGCTCATTGTTGTCAAATTTGATTTTTTTTCTTTTACAAATTAAAATTGAGATAGAAAAGGCCACTGATTTTTTTGTTTTTTGTTTTTAATTGTTTTTACGGCCTGAGATTGCTATGGGGATTGGCTTGTGGGAATCCAATAATGTTCTTTTTGGTTGTGTTGATTTGATTGAAATTATACACACACACACATATATATACATACATACATATACAAGATGTTTTTTTTAAATACTTTTTTCAATTTCTTTTTAAAAAACTGTTTTCTAATTTTTTTTTCCCAAAAAGTAGTTTTTTTAAATATAATTGTTTTTTCAAAAAAAAATTGGGCTAAATGACATCGTTGCCCCTCCTTTTGACCGAAAATGTTAACGGAATTTGGGTTGAGGACTTGATTGGTACAAATTTTGAACGTTTGGGACTAAAAGTCAGCAATTGATACATTGGGGACAAAAATGAGTCGCGAGCAATATTTTGGGGACCAAAAAAGTATATAAGCCCAGTGATATGTAAGTGGTTTACAAAACAGAAATAGACAACGTCATCAGAAATATCTTCCCTAATACCTATTTAGCTAAATAATTCTTTTATTATGGAAAATTGCGTCCATGAGTACAATAACAAAATAAATGTCCTATAAATGCTTCCCCATCCTCGTACCACCACTACGCCACCTAGCTTAGTTATCACCTCCACATATTAGCAAAGAGGTTGCCTTATTCACGGCCCCTCCTGAAAGGGTTGTTTACGGAAGCCCCACTTTAGGCCTATTAACACCTCATCATAATCGCAATAATCCGTTTGCTCATTTCAGAGACTCTGCAGAAAGTATATACGCAAAAGTCACTTAACCCAAAGATAAATAAAAGATATCAAAAATGAATTTCGGTGCAAAAAAATTAATATCATAAAGGGAGAGTAGTAGTTTTTTTTTTTGTTGCGTAAAGAGAGTCTAATGTAAATATTCGAAGATTCGAGAAATTAAGAATAAAGGCATCTCATGCATCAATAGGTGACCATAGTGGCGTAGCTAGCTAGAAGTAACCACTAACCACTAGTAAACCATAATGAAAGTGTCGCAATTGTTCGGAAATTTACTAGACAATTAGGTTGCGCATCTTTCCAATGATATTTGGTCCTTCTTCACTAAATTATAATTTCCCACATCATGATATTCTCGAAAAGTATCTTCACTTCACCTTCCATCCCTTCAACATTAACTGCGTACCATGATTTCCCACTACCTTCTCCTACCACTTTCTTTGTTTAGTGAATAAAATCCATTCATATTATTATTATGCTCCACTGTGCGTTGATTGTTACAATCCAAATTTCATCTTGTATCCCTTTCATAAGAAGTATATTCACGCAAAAATTAAATTTCAGTTAGATATTGATAGGTATTTCAAAAGTTTAACTTCGATTTATAAAATAAATAGTCTAGTACTATCAATAAATTTTAAAGCTAAACTTGTCTATGACTGTCCATTTTATAAACCAAAAATGTAGAGTTGGCATGATTTACACTTTCAACAGTGTATACCAAAAAAAATTTCCTATAAGGAGAACCAAATGTGAATGGAAGAATCCTATAAGAGAAAATGATTTCCAGCCAAATAATTCACTTTGAAAATTGGAAAGCTAGTTTTAGTTTTCCAAAACTGCTATATACCCACGGATTTTGACTCATCATTGATACAGTGAATGAGTTTCTAGACTTCTAGTTTCCTCCCGGCCCCACATTTGTTTGCATGCTTGAGGCACCAATGTGTGGATGAAACCTCAAAATTCGTGCCAACTTCTAACGCATTCAAGCCTACGGGGAAAGCTACTTGTGTGCAAGAAGTTTATTGTGATTGTGGTTTCTACCATTTGTGATAATGATTTTGCTGCCACACACTTTGCTATCAAGTTGAGAGAGAGAGACTCTCAAGTCAAGAAGTTTATTGTGATCGTGGTTTCTACCATTTGTGATAATGATTTTGCTACCACACACTTTGGTATCAAGTTGAGAGTGAGAGAGAGACTCTCAAGTCTCCACCCATCTCATGCATGAAATGGGATCTTGTATTCTGTTCTCGTCTAAAAATAATCCTTGGAGGTAGTCCTTTGATTGTCATCGAAACAATCTTGTATAGCTTTTTTCCATTTTTTGTTTGTTTGTGTGTGTTCTTGGTTTATATATTGATTGACCGTTGATTGGTGAGTTTTTCAATTGAGGGTTCATACATAGCAAATCATTAAACCTAGGCAATTTACAATTTTTCAACTGGTATCAGAGCAGGTCACTCATTGATTTTGTGATTTTTTCACGAGCGGGTCGTTAATTTTTTTTATTTGCTAGTATGGATTCACCAAAAGAAAGTAATTTTTAATTCAAACTTCCGAGGTTTGATAGCTCCAACTATGTTGAATGTGCTACATCAATCTTTCCCGGTACTTATAGTACTAAATATGACACTGAGAATATAAGTGATGCTTTAGACAGTGAGGATAAATATGATGCAGAAACTATGGCTTTGTTTGCAAAAAACTTTAAACGTTCTTTTAACACAAAAGCTAGTTTAGGAATAGCCACCATGTTAAAACAGTATGAGAAAGAGAAAATTAAAACCTTGTGTGAACTTAATATGCTTAAACGCGAACATCTTATTCTTGAAAATAATTTACATAGCCTTAATCGGACTACTAAGCTTCTTGAATCAAAAGTAGCAAATTTGCAAGTTGAACTTGACAAGGCCAATGATACTTTAAAAAATTCAACACAGTTACACAAGTCTTAAATGAAGTGTTAAGTGTTCAAAAGGTAACTTAGAACACAGAAGGGCTTAAATATAAAGGAAAAGCTTCAACAGCTAAGGTGCAAGGAAAAACGGATGTGATCAAGCCAAGTAGCAATGCTCTCATTTCTCCGGTGGCCAACAAAACCAAGTCGTGTATCAAAGAGAACAATGTCAAACAGGCACACATAAAGCAATTTTTTTTTAAGGTAAATACACAAAGTGCAATGGGTGAACATGCCACCACCAAGTGTGGCGAGGTAAATATTTCTAAATTTATGCCTACTTGC
Source organism: Vaccinium myrtillus (assembly GCA_016920895.1). Classification (NCBI taxonomy): domain Eukaryota; kingdom Viridiplantae; phylum Streptophyta; class Magnoliopsida; order Ericales; family Ericaceae; genus Vaccinium; species Vaccinium myrtillus. Next base: position 91,535 of record JADGMU010000062.1, on the reverse strand, counting down.
CATCATTGTGGTGTTAAATGTCACATTAGACCTCATTGTAGGAAGTTGCCCCCAATTACTTTCCACATGGACGTAGCATATTCTCATGGTTCTAACAAACACGTGTCGACTTGTCATGATTGTAGTATGATTGATCACATAAGATCACATTGCACTACATTACACACGTACTCTTTCAAATGCATGTAAAAAAAAAAAAACTAATTTGCGTAAAAATGCCCAATTTAGCCCAATTTATACCCAATTGTCCTTTTTTTGGAAGAGTTATTGGAAGGCTTGAGGATTCAAAGCAACGACGATCAAGATCACTTTCAGGTCTGGATTATGCGGTGACGTGTGACTTCGGCGGTGGTATTTTAGAACGTTGTGAGGATTTATTTCATTTGGATTTGTATACTTGTAATTGCAAAATGATTATAGTGACTTGATTCTTTCCCGTGGCTTTTACCCATTTAGGGGTTTTCCTTGTATATATTTGCGTGTTTTGTTTTATTACTTTTTTCCCATCTTTTTATTTGTGCGCTTGGTTTATATATTGATTGACCATTGATTAGTGAGTTTTTCAATTGAGGGTTCATACATAACAAATCATTAAACTTAGGCGATCTAGAGTTTTTCATGGTTTTCCGCACCTCTTGGAATTTTCTCAATGAGTAGTTATTTGTTACAATATGAAATTCATGTATTTTACATTAATTTCCGATCTCAAATTCGTAAAGGGAGAGTTGTACATTGTAAATATATGAAGATCGAGTGCGGAACGAGAAATTATGTAGTTCCCATGAGATATTGCCACGTGGTGTTGTAGACCTTTCATACATTACACATTGATGTGGGGATCAATAACAAATAATTGTTCGAGTGTCGACCACCCTAATTGACACAGCTTACTAGCTAAGTCCATTCTTCGTATATAATCAGATGATGTGAAGTGACAAAATATCTCTATTTGGATTGAGATTTGAGAGGGACACTAGAGAACGGGAAGACCTGATCAGCGTACATAACACGGCAATTCCATCGATTTTCTTGGCATTTCTAGAAGACTGAAAACTACTGTCAGGACACAGCTTTCCAAACGTCCTGGTTAGGTTGGAAACATAGTTTAATTATGTGAGATCATTTGTGAATTTTCCTAGGTCCATCCTACATATATAATCAGATGAAGTGAAGTGACCAAATTTCTCCATTTTTATTGAGATTTGAGAGGGAGACTAGAGAATGGGAAGACCTGATCAGCATAGATAGCACATCGATTCCATCGATTTTCTTGGCATTTCAAGAATACCGAAAACTACTATTAAGCTTAGAGTGCTTACTTTCCGGATTGGTCCTGGACGGGCATTTAATCAAATCCAAATCAAGTGAGTCATGGTTTTTAGAATAAAATCCGTCGCCCGATCCAAAAGTCTCACTGGTTTGGTTCCAATCCGATCTATGAGTCACGGATCGGTTCAGATTGTCCACGGATTTCAATTTATTCTAAAAAAATCAACTCATTCAAAAACGCAAACTGAACATTCAAGAGCTCATCACCCTCACTCCTTTGGGTGCTAGCCGTAGCATTTGTGTCTCTCCAATGCTTGACATCTATCCGCAAATGTAGTTCAGAAAATGTATTTAGCAAAGAAAGAAATTCAGGAAGGATTCAAAAAAGGCTGTCCATAATCATAGGCATAAACAATTTATGTACAACATATGTGGATGAGATCCAATAGCATACTCCGTAAACCTTTCATATCGAAATATCAAATTAGGTTTAGTGAGATTACGTTTAGAATTCTGCAAGTTAAGGAGTATATATAGTAGAAGACTTCTATATAACAGTTTACTCTTAGATTTTGTAGGAGATAACAGTATAATCTTTCATGTCAATATATCAAATTGACAATATTTATAAAAATGGTAAAATTATTTATTTATACATATATATTTATTTATTTTCAATATATATATGGAAATTTTCTTATCCGGACCCCCGGATTTAAGGAAAAATGCTATTTTTTCATTTTAAAAAATTATTTTTGGAAAATCCGAACAGTCCAATGTGTTTAAAATGTGTTTTTAAGGGTCCCCGTGAGAATCATCCAAAAAAAAAAAAATTACCGGGAAGGGCTTGATTCAAACAGTTTTTCGCAAAAATTGAAAACACCTTTTAAACACATTGGACGGTTCTGATCGTCAAAAAAATGCTCGGATCATGGAGGTCCGCAAGTCCGGAGTCAGGACTAGAAAGAGCCCATATATATATAAAATAAAAATCTCATTCCGAATCCTTAATCTAATCCACGAAATCAAAATCAAAATCCCGTCCGGATAGTGAGTCATGGTTTTTATTTTCTCAATCTATGTCCCACCATTAATCCACATGTTAGAATCCAAAACGCTTTGACTGTTCCATAGTCCATTAGACTTTCTATTCATTTTTTCACCGATTTTTTCCAACAGCCCTACTGTTAGGAGCTTTCCAAACGTCCTGGTTGGGTTGGAAACATATATAGTTTAAATGTGTGATCATTTGTAACTTTCCATAGGTCCATCCTTTCTATGTAATCAGATGATGTGAAGTGAAAAGATTTCTCTATTTGGATTGAGATTTGAGAGGAAGACTAGAGAATGGGAAGACCTAATCAACGTAGATAGCATGGCGATTCCATCAATTTTCTTGGCATTTTTAGAAGACCGAAAACTACTGTTAGGACACAGCTTTCCAAACGTCCTGGTTGGGTTGGAACATAGTCTGCTCAATAGGATCAGAAATTTCTAAACCAAATTAAGTAGGAATTGAACCATTTTAATAACCAAGTATCAAATTACGAACATGGGCTACATTTTGGTATTTGGTAACCCAGTAAACATGGGCTACATTTTGTAGAGCCCAAATTAGCAACCACCCGTCAGTTGGTTCCATAAGTTGTACAATCCGTTTTGTTTTAAGGGCCCATACTGGTGAGCTTGTTCTAATCTCTCTCTCAATTTTGTATTAAAACTGTAAATCTGAATTTAGGGAGTTTTCAATACGTACGGTATTTTCGGTGCTTTCATTAGTTTTCACTTATTCCAATGCAATTCATTCTCCTCTCATACCTCACCAAAAAACTATTTAGCGGAAACTACATCTACTTTTAACTACAACAAAATTAAATACCGAAAATACCGTAGTAGGAAGTAGGAACTAACCCTTGTTTGTGTGGATTCTCAAAGTGGAAATCACGAACTCAGTAGTGAATGGTCTTTGGCTCTTTGCACATAGCATTTCTGTTGAATAAACACTTCACAATTTTCTTTTGAAAAAAGAACACTTCACAATTTTCTAGACTTCTAGTTTCCTCCCGGCCCCACATTTGTTTGCATGCTTGAGGCACCAATGTGTGGATGAAACCTCGAAATTCGTGCCAACTTCTAACGCATTCAAGCCTACGGGAAAGCTACTTATGTGCAAGAAGTTTATTGTGATCGTGGCTTCTACCATTTGTGATAATGATTTTGTTGCCACAGACTTTGGTATCAAGTTGAGAGAGAGAGAGAGACTCTCAAGTCAAGAAGTTTATTGTGATCGTGATTTCTACAATTTGTGATAATGATTTTGCTGCCACACACTTTGGTATCAAGTTGAGAGAGAGAGAGAGATTCTCAAGTCAAGAAGTTTATTGTGATCATGGTTTCTACCATTTGTGATAATGATTTTGTTGCCACACACTTTGGTATCAAGTTGAGAGAGAGAAACTCTCAAGTCTCCACCCATCTCATGCATGAAATGGGATCTTGTATTCTATCCTCCTCTAAAAATAATCCGTGGAGGTAGTCCTTTGATTGTCATCGAAAATCGAAACAATGTTGTATTGGTTTTCTTCCATTTTTTGTTTGTTTGTGTGTGTGCTTGGTTTATATATTGATTGACCATTGATTGGTGAGTTTTTCAATTGAGGGTTCATACATAGCAAATCATTAAACCTAGGTAATTTACAGTTTTTCAATTTGTATCAGAGCGGGTCAATCATATTGATTTTGTGATTTTTTCAAGAGCGGGCCTTAATTTTTATTTATTTGCTATTGGATTTGCCAAAAGAAAGCATTTTTTCAAGAGCTTCCATGTTTTGATAGCTCCAACTTGTTGCATGTTACATAATTTTCCCGGTATTTGTAGTACTAAATACACTACAAAAAAATTGATTCGTGAAAAGAAAGCAATTTTTAATTCAAACTTCCATGTTTTGATAGCTCCAACTATGTTGATGTGACATCAATGTTTCCCGGTACTTGTAGTACTAAATATGACTTTACGTAATATAAGTGACAATACCTAAAACATTGAGGAAAATATGATTTAGCAACACGCTTTATTAAACTGACCTGAAAAATTTATTTGTCAAAAATTAAACGTCAATTTTTTTGTAATATGACATTGAAATATAAGCTTCAGACAATGAGGATAAATATGATGCCACCTATGGCTTTATTTGCGAAAAATTTTAAACGTTCTTTTAACAAAAAGCTAGTTTAAATTAAACCCATGTTAAAACAGTGTGAAAAGAGAAAATTAAACCCTTGTGTGAACTTAATGTGCTTAAACTTGAACATCTTATTCTTGAAAATATTTTACATAGCCTTAATGGGACTACTAAGCTTCTTGAATCAAAAGTAGCAAATTTGCAAGTTGAACTTGATAAGGCTAATGACACTTTTAAAAATTCAACACAGTTACACAAGTCTTGAATTAAGTGTTAAAGTGTTCAAAAGGTAACTTCGAACACATAAGGGCTTGAATATAAAGGAAAAGCTTCAACAACTAAGGTGCAAGGAAAAATGGACTTGATCAAGCCAAGTAGCAGTGCTCTCATTTCTCCGGTGGCCAATAAAACCAAGTCGTGTATCAAAGAGAACAATGTCAAATAGGCTCACATAAAGCAAATTTTTTTGAAGGTAAATACACAAAGTGCAATGGGTGAACATGCCACCACCAAGTGTGGCGAGGTAAATATTTGTAAATTTATGCCTACTTGCCATCATTGTAGTGTTAAATGTCACATTAGACCTCATTGTAGGAAGTTGCCCCCAATTACTTTCCAATGGACGTAGCTATTCTCATGGTTCTAACAAACATGTGTCGACATATTCTCATGGTTCTAACAAACATGTGTCGACTTATCATGATTGTAGAATGATTGGCCACATAAGATCACATTGCACAAAATTACACATGCACTCTTTCAAATGCATGTAAAAAAAAAACGAATTTGCGTAAAAATGCCCAATTTAGCCCAATTTATACCCAATTGTCATTTTTTGTGGAAGAGTTATTGGAATGCTTGAGGATTCAAAGCAACGGTGATCAAGATAACTGGGTGTGGCGTACGTGTGTGACTCCGCAGGTGGTATTTAGAAAGTTGTGAGGATTTATTTCGTTTGGATTGGTATATTTGTAACTGCAAAATGATTATAGTGATTTGATTCTTTCCCGTGGCTTTTACCCATTTAGGGGTTTTCCACGTATATATTTGCGTTTTTCGTATTATTGCTTTTTTCCCATCTTTTTATTTGTGCACTTGGTTTATATATTGATTGACCATTGATTAGTGAGTTTTTCAATTGAGGGTTCATACATAGCAAATCATTAAACTTAGGCGATCTAGAGTTTTTCATGGTTTTCCGCGCCTCTCGGAATTTTCTTGATGAGTAGTTATTTGTTACAATATGAAATTCATGTATTTTAAGTATTTTACATTAATTTCCGATCTCTAATTCGTAAAGGGAGAGCAGTACATTGTAAATATTTGAAGATCGAGTGCCGAACAAGAAACTATGTAGTTCCCATGAGATATTGCCACGCGGTGTTCTAGACCTGTCATACATTACACATTGATGTGGGCATCAATAACTTAACAAATAATTGTTCGGGTGTCTACAACCCCAGTTGAGACGGCTTTCTAGCTAAGTCCATTCTTCGTATATAATCAGATGATGTGAAGTGACAAAATATCTCTATTTGGATTGAGATTTGAGAGGGAGACTAAAGAATGGGAAGACCTGATCAATGTACATAGCACGGCAATTCCATCGATTTTCTTGGCATTTCAAGAAGACTGAAAACTACTGTCAGGACATAGTTTTCCAAACGTCCTGGTTGGGTTGGAAACATAGTTCAATTATGTGAGATCATTTGTAAATTTTCCTAGGTCCATCCTTCATATATAATCAGATGAAGTGAAGTGACAAAATTTCTCCATTTTTACTGAGATTTGAGAGGGAGACTAGAGAATGGGAAGACCAGATCAACGTAGATAGCACGTTGATTCCATCGATTTTCTTGGCATTTCAAGAATACCGAAAACTACTGTTAAGCTAGGGGTGCTCACGGTCCGGATTGGTCCGGATTAGCATGAATCCAATCCTAACCCGTAAGCCACGGTTTTTGAGAATAAAATCCATGTCTGATCCAAAAGTCTCACTGTTCGGTTCCAATCCGATCCTTGAGTCACGGATTAGTTCCAGATTTGTCCACGGATTTACAACTTATTCTAGAAAAAAAAAAATCAACTCATTCAAAAACCCAAACTCAACATTCAAGAGCTCATCACCCTCACTCCTTTGGGTGCTAGCCGTAGCATTTTGTGTCTCTCAAAAAAAAAAAAATGCTTGACATCTATCCGCAAATGTAGTTCAGAAAATGTATTTAGCAAAATAAATGCATGCTTGGCAAGTAATCAACCAGCCAATCCATTAGCCATAGCAAGCAACTTCTTGGAAACATAATGGAATTGTAAGATTATGTTAGGGATTTGATTTTGATGATGAAGTTTTTGAATGAATTTCAGTTTCATTGATAAACATATTTATGCGAGATTGATTATTTTTTGAGATAAAATGGATACTGTCTATTTGTTTTTATTGGGCTAATCAGATTAAGCTTCTTGGAAGAGAAGATGCCAAACACGCATACACAGAGACACACCCCTACTTTTTCAGGTGGCTGTGGTGGAGGGAAGGCGCTACGCATTGCGGTGGTCGCCGGTGGTGGTTCTTACTCTCTCTGTGGATCTTAAAAACCAGGAAACTGTGGAAAGATTAGATGGGGAAATATCAATTCTAATATAGAGAGGGGGAGTAAACACTTTGGTATGGATTAGTTTTTGAGGCTGACTAATAATTTTGAATTTCGAAATTGCACTTTTAACTAACGCACAATTACACATTGCCCCTATAATTGCCACACAATTACCCATTGTCCCATTAACTGCCTCTAATTTTTTTTTTCTTAATTAAAATTCGACGTGCACACGCAATGCGTATGCCCAGAGCCCTAGTGTATAGAAGGAGAGCTGTATGAAGAGGTGCTTGAACAATGAGAGATGCGAATTCAAATAAAAGCAAGGTTTTTGCTTCTATGCCTCTCATTTTCCGAGAAAAGACAATGATGAAATTTTCACTTTAATTTTTTTTGTCTGACGTGGGTTTCTGAATGTTTGTTCCCTGTTTTGCAAAAGCTTTCATGGTCGAAGAAACTGGTTTGTTTGCCCTTCATTATGTATGGGCAATCACGTAAATGCCTTTCTTCCGCTAACGGAGTTAAGCCCAAACTGGACGGAAGGGGACTGAATGATAACTTTTTTATAGATGAGGGGGGTCTCCGTGTTCACTTTTATAGATGAGGGGTGTCTCTGAAAAAGAGTGATGGATGAGGGGGTGTATTTGCTTTTTACCCTAAAATTATTTTGTTTGTTTGAAATAGTAAAATATAAAAATGAAAAAATTTGGAAAAATATTTTAATAAAAAAGTAGAAGTGGAAAGATATAATAGTTTAATATAGTAAAGTCAGAATAGAGAGCCTGATTCTGCGAGCTTTGAAAAAGAGACTAGCTAAAGTATAACGAGTTTAATTTTGAGATTAAATCTGATCCAAAATTTATTGAGCCTGATAAGGATAAGGATATTTTTAATGAGAAGAATTTAACTTCTTTGCAGTCCGAGTTTAAAGCTGAAGCCATTTATACTTGTTCAGATTTTTTGAAAAAACCATGGCTGGTAAGAGTCTATTCTTACTAGTAAGAATCTTCAACAAAAGAAAGCTACGTCTTTCTTAATACAAGATTCCATTTGAAGTAGACACCTCAAGCATTTGTTCTTTTCCATCTTTGACAATTACCATCTTTGACAGCTACTCTTGCCTCAATGGTTTGAATATTTGTACCGTAAAATATGTGTTTTACAAGGGCATTAATCACACCAAGTTTTTTTTGGTGATAACCAGGTGTTCGGGCCAATTTTCGCACATCTCGACTAATTTCGGGAGACCAATCCCACCGTTTACTAGCGGGGGCCCTAATTAAAGCCAGTAATCACACCAAGTAGCTGGAACCTAGAAAGAAGAACTTGAATAATAAGCACACCAAGAGGTTTATGGTTAAAAATTCTAGTATAAATTAAAGATTGAAGTCAAAATCAAGTAGATTATATTTCTTGGATGAAAACGAGTAGGAACAATATGCCCAGTTATATACCAAACTAGCTTTCAAAATTCAAAGTCTTGCATTTGTTATAGTTGGAGTTTTTTTTGGCGATTTTACGTCTCGGTCGCAACAACCAAAAAGGAGGTCCGATTAGGAAAGTCCTTTTTATGCACGTCCTTTTGCGGGAATTGTATTAGCTTTTGTGAATTTACATACGCACCCCACTTTATGTTGAGTTTCCCGTTCGCTAAAGAGAATTTTAATTAGCTATCTTATTCAAAAACGATCGTTATGATCCCACCCCATGTAATTTGAATAGTTATGATTTCATCCGGTAAAAGGATATTAGGACGGTTATGCCCTTATTAGGTATTTAATTAGTATCTAATATATACTAATATTATATTCTATACTAATTTGTACATCCTAACCTCCCTTAATTAACGTCATAAATTTGTAAACAAGAAGGTTCCACAAATCCTAATCTCCCTTAATTGACGTCAATTAATATTATATTCTATACTAATATATACTAATATTATATTCTATACTAATTTGTACATCCTAACCTCCCTTAATTGACGTCATAAATTTGTAAACCATAAATTTTTCCACAAATCACAGGATACACATACAATTAATTTTATCCTTGCTTTTATCGTTTCATTTTTGAACCAAGCCGATTCTCTCTCTCTGGTATTTTGAAGAACCCTGAAATTATTCTCACTTTCTCTCTGGATTGAGATGGTTAAACGGGGATGGTGGTGACGGAGTGCCACCACCACCATGCATGTAGCAGTGGTGGTTGGAGATCAAAGGCCGTAGATCGGAAGGGAAGAGCTCCATCACTTTTTGGCAGGAGAATGCTCTGAAAGTTCTTTGCAGTGCGTGGAGTCGTGTCGGCATAGAGCTCCATCACAATTTGACCACATGGTGCACCGCCGCCAAACTCGGAATCGATTGGTCTTGACGGCAACGGAAAAACCCAACGAGTAACCTTTTAATCTCGATCGATCTCACAATCTCGTTTGATTACTGTACAATCTTTTGTTTCGTGTTGTATGGTGGTGGTGGGTTTCAGATCTTGTTAATGCATGACGGCAGTTTTTTTTCTATTCAATGGTGGTTTGTTTTCGATTCAAGGCTGGTGTTTTTCTTTGATACAATAAAAATGGTAAATCAATAAACCATGTTCACATGCCTTTCTAACGATAGTTATTTCATACAGTGAATATAGTTTATTGATTTACTATTTTGGTGATTTGATATAGTAAAAGTGGTAAATCAGTAAATCATGTTCACTGACACGTGGACATGGTTTATTGATTTTACCATATTGGGTGATTTGATACAATAAAATATGGTTCACTGGTTTAGCACTTCGGCACTTTGTTGATTCAGCAAAGTAAAAATGGTGTATTAATCTACCATATGTTTCATGGTTAATCTACCATTTTTTTGTGGTGCATTAATCTGCCATTTTTTTTGTGGTGCATTAGGTCAAAATGTCATGATTATTTATTTTTAATTTTGTTTGGAGATTTTATGTGTGAGAAGATTAGAGAAGAGAGAATTAAAAAAATAGAAAAGAGAGATTTTAGAGAGAGAGAGAGAGAGAGAGAGAGAGAGAGAGAGAGAGAGAGGTAAATTAGGAAAGATTAGGAGAGAGATAAATTAGGAAAGACTAGTAGAGAGAAAATATATTAGGAAAATCAGGAGAGAGAAAGGGTGTTTTGGGGTTTATTTGAATTTCAGGATGGAATCGTAAATATTCAAATTTCATAGGATGGAATCATAATGATCTTTTTTGTACAAGACCCTTAATTAACTCTCCCTTTGCTAAAAACACTAAGATGATTTTAGCAATTTACTTTTATCAAAAGGAGTATGTAAGAGAAAATTGGTTTTTAGCAACTTAGCTTTTAGTACTTTTATATGAAAATTTGACTTTTAGTAATTTGTGCGAAAATGGAAAACTCAGCTTGATATCCACCCTAATTTTTGTCTTTTTTCTAAGTCGTTGTGTAGTAGACAATTTAGGATGAGTTTTTCATTTGCTAAAAGCTTTGGCCCCCACTCCTATTTGTTAAAAGCACCAAAGTGATTTTAGCAACTTGTTTTTTTAGCAAAAGGAGTGTGAGAGAAAATTGGCTTTCACCAACTTAGCTTTTAGCTAATGGGAAACAAAAATGGCTTTATCAACTTTATAGAAAATCGACTTTTAGCAGTTGGTGCTAAAAAAGGGAAACTCGGCGTATAACTTTTTTCGTAGTAATAGTGGGCGGGTCTCATAATATCTATGCTGGCCTTTAGAATTAAACTAAGGTTGAAGGACCATTCGATTCATTAAAGGGCATAGGTCTAGGCATATTATTTTGTCAATCCCCAAAGGCAGGGAAACCACAATGGATGAGACACCCTGACCTGGATTCTTTTGCATAGTCCGGGCATAGCCGTTCTCAATCCCCGTTCTTTCTTTTGCTTTCTCTAAGGTCGCCCCTTATGTAACCTCTAGGTTTGGTACTCTACTGTTAACCGGAATTTTACTTCTTGTCCTTATTATTTGAATTTGGCTTCAATAAAGATTTAACTCGAACATGCCCTACCAACAACTTGGCAAGGGAATTTTCCGGATTTGTATTGGGTCTCTCCTTATTTTAATTTTGTGGAGCCCAATAATTTTTGTATTAGCCCAATTTGTTTTGGCCTAAAAAGAATTAATTTGTGAGCTTGTGTTTGGGTGGCAACTTCTTCAAATTTTGGAGGCACATGTTTGGCACATGCCCTTGTCATTTGTTAGCTTCCATTTGGTAATCTGAAAATCAGTTTTCGGAAAAAGAAAGAAAGTGGTGCTCCTTTTTGTTGTGTTTCAATGTGAAAAGGGTGAAGCTCTAAGTCCAGCCTTCTTTTGGTCTATTATTCAACAGCTTGTGCGTGAACTTTGGGGTTGATTTGTCTCTATTTTTGGCTCTCCATTTGTGCGTGAACTTGGGTTGATTTGACAGACTCTGTTTTTGGGTATCCACTTGTGCGTAAACTTTGGGGTTGATTTGTCTCTATTTTTGGGTCTCCATTTGCAGCAGTTTGTAGGGTTTGCTGAGGTCTTTCCTTATGCTTGTTGTAACTTTGTTGAAATAAATCTTAGGGTGATTTGTAGGATCTTTGTAACTCAATTTGTAAAACTTTTGTAATAGTGTAATCGGACTTCGGTCTCGTTGACGTACCTCAAATATTGGGGGAACCATGCACGTAAAAATCGCTTGTGTCTCGCTTACTTGTTGTTTGGGATATTATTCGCTGTGCATTTTATTCTTCCTCTGTGATTTATTTTTTTTGGTGCAAGTGTGCAACGGAAATAGTCCTCCGTGATTTATACTTGTTCCATGCTATTTTTCCCCAACAGTTTGTAGGGAGCCCTCTTTGGACGTTTTGTTGTCAATAAAACTATGGGTATAACATTTTAGTGTACACCAAATGTACACCGCTTCCGTGGAATCCATTTTGGGGTTCTACACAAATGATCGGAGCCGCTCAATATTTTTACAACACTTTTTTAAGGGAAACTTTAAAAAATTAGCTCATTTTAACATCGGTAAGGACTTGATCGATCCTAACTAGGTTGACACCTAACCCTCCCTACAATCATTTGCCACAGGCCCCAAAATAAAGGCATGCTTGGAAAGTAATCAACCAGCCAATCCACTAGCCATAGCAAGCAACTTCTTGGAAACATAACAGAATTGTAAGATTATGTTAGGGATTTGATTTTGATGATGATGTTTTTGAATGAATTTCAATTTCGTTGATAAACATATTTAGGCGAGATTGATTATTTTTTGAGATAAAATGGATACTGTCTATTTGTTTTTATTGGGCTAATTAAGTTTACAAGGTACATGATTCAACGTTTAGACCCAAGATTTTCTAACCCCAAAAGGCCGGTATATGATTCTTTCTTAATGGTCATCCATTTTTCTAAGTGGTTCTTCAATCTTTAAAGTGGTCATCCACTTGCTGTTCTAATTCTGCCACGAAGAATTGATTTGGGCTATAGACAGATTGGGGTCTTCTTTGGGCCATGTGGTATTTGAATAAGGGCTTTTTAACAGCCGCTCCACTTTTTGGAGGAAATGTACAACGCACTCTATTTTTTCCAATTTTGTGTTGGAAAAAATCAAATAATCAATACGAAGGAATAAAATCACAGCCCATTGGACCAAGCCCGCATAGGTGCTCCGGATGCAGGGTTGGAAGACCGCCGGGATGACCAGCCGGCGGTCCGGATGGTTCACGGAAACAGGCAGCTTGCTTTCTAGTCGTGCTCTGTTTCTACTCTTTCTCTAGGATTAATCATGGGACCAAGCTTATTACTAAAATCTTTCGTCCTCTAAAAATTTAGAATTCAATTCCACACTTGCAGTTATTATTTTCCTAACTCAATTTGAAATTTGCAGACCCAATTTGATTTACCAATATTCATTGAGATAGGGCTCTGAAAAAAGGGAGATATTCAATTAATGCAAACTATGTTGAGTTTGGACACACCAAACAATACACTTTTATTGATACTTTCACTTGTACACAAGACAATATGACACAAGTACACTCACTTGGTGCTCTTACCACTCACTTGGTGTTCTCTCACCAACACACTCTTTAGTACCTTACACTTATGACCTCACTTGGTGTACTCTCCACACACATTTACAAATGACACACTCTCCTATTTATAGACTACATTAGAACATTCTAGACTAGGACTCCTAGAGATAATACAAGAAGATTCTAGACAAGTGTGGAGAATGAAGAAGGATGGTGAAGAATCTAGAAGCTTCAAGTACCGGAAGTTTCCGGTACAATCCGGATGTATCCAATGGAATCCGGAGGCTTCCATCGTAATCCAGAAGGTTCAAGAGCGACCCGGAACTTTCTAGTGGAGTCCGGAACATTCCGGCGAGATCCAAAACATTCCGGAGGAACCCAGAGATTTCCGGAATCATCTGGATAGGCGGTGATGACTTCAACACTCCCCCTCATCACATACTCTTCTTCTCCTCCGTGATGTATACTTTTCAATTCTGTGCTTTGGAGTCCCTTCCTTCCACCACCTGTTGGAACATCAATTGAATTCACTTGATTAAGCTTTTGTTGGTAAATCGATCCCCTTAGCGGATGTATAGCTTCTTCAATTTTCTCTTGCAGACTTGGACAAAGTTCTTTCAGTTTCTCGACGCATGTGTCGGCTTGCATTAGGTCCCCCACTTTTTCTTGTGGTTGTACTTGCAGACTTGATTCAGTAGTACTTACTCCATCCTCTTTTACAAATGTTGGCTCATTAGGCTCTATGATGATGGTGCAAATAGCCAATTCATCATTGGTCAGATTGCACTCCTCTTCTACTTGTGCGTCAAAGTCTATCTCCTCTTCTGTATCTGCTTCGGTAACAACGAACAAAGCAGAAGGTGATTCGACTTCCCAGCCTTCTTCAATTGGTATGTCTTCATAAAACCCGAGAACTACATAGCTAGCTTGAGCATCCCACTCTTTGTCACTCTCATCGTTGTGACCACATGAAGTAACCATATTACCTTCGACTGGTCTTCTAATAAAGGGACACTCTCTTAGGTAATGGCCTTTCTTGCCACAGTTGAAGCATTCTATATCTTGTCTTCGATATCCCTCAGTCCTTTGATCGCCTTGAGTTTTGTTGAACTGAGCTCCCCCTACTTGATAGCTCCTGCTGAACTCCAACTTTTCATCTTCTGTTTTCTTCAGCTTCGCAGAGTTCTGCCACCTCGAGCCTCCATTCCTCTTGCTGCAGAACAAGGCCTCCTCTTCATCGTTCTTTATTTTCGCTCCAGCCATTTGCTTCACCAAGGTTTCTTGATTCGCCAGGAGACTCTCCAGCTCTACCAATGATGGTTGCTTCGACCATCCGCGAATAGCCGCCATGAGACCACTATGCTCTGGCCTTAGACCTCGAGTGATAATGCGTCTCATCCTAGATTCACTGATCTTTCATTCAGAGTCGAGTTGAGAAATTTCATTACAGAGAGTCTTCACCTTGAGAAAATATTGGCTCACTGTCATTGATCCTTGCGTCACAGTAGCTAGCTCATTTTCTAGAAATTGAAGACGAGCATCATTCGTCTTGGAAAACAAAGCCGCAAATGTATCCCAAACTTCTTTTGGAGTGGTAGCCTCCCGTACGTACTCCATCAATTCTTTTTGAACTGTTGTCCTCAAAACGAACAATGCCTTCCCTGCCTTGATCTTCCACTTGCGTAGTGCCTCGGCATCTTCTTTTGCCGGTTGGGTAGTCTCTTTGCCACCCACGATCTCCCACAGATCTTGACCTTGAAGATATGCTTCTATGCACATTTTCCAATAGTCATAATTATAATTGTTTAGCTTCTCAAAACCTCCTGTTATGTTGCCAAACTCTGACATTCTGATTGGTCCCTCGACCTTTCAGCTCCGCAATCTCCAACAACACTCTCTTCCAATGACGTCTTGGAATGACCACCTGACTGCCCTGCTGCTACAGGTCCTTGACCGTCAAGCTCTGATACCAGATTGTTGAGTTTGGACACACCAAACAATACACTTTTATTGATACTTTCCCTTGTACACAAGACAATATGACACAAGTACACTCACTTGGTGCTCTCACCACTCACTTGGTGTTCTCTCACCAACACACTCTTTAGTACCTTACACTTATGACCTCACTTGGTGTACTCTCCACATACATTTACAAATGACACACTCTCCTATTTATAGACTACATTAGAACATTCTAGACTAGGACTCCTAGAGATAATACAAGAAGATTCTAGACAAGTGTGGAGAATGAGGAAGGATGGTGAAGAATCTAGAAGCTTCAAGTACCGGAAGTTTCCGGTACAATCCGGATGTATCCAGTGGAATCCGGAAGCTTCCATCGTAATCCAGAAGGTTCCAGAGGGACCCGGAACTTTCTAGTGGAGTCCGGAACATTCCAGCAAGATCCAAAACATTCCGGAGGAACCCAGAGATTTCCGAAATCATCCGGAGAGGCGGTGATGACTTCAACAAACTATGGCGAAAGGGATTACATTTTCAAATATATGCGTTGTGATATAAAAGTTTGTGTGTGTGTACATTTTGACTTTATTTACAGGAAGCCGTATCAGAGATGGCAAAGAAATCAATTAGTTGTTCGTTGGGTCGCAATAGGAAACATTGCAATCAACGTGATGAACGTTGGAGTTGAAGCGGCTGAAAAGAGAGGACTTCTGAAATCATCATTTATCTATTTAAAGAGAAGTTATCCCGAGAAGATTTTTACCAATTCTCATCAAGGGAAATTAATTTTATCATACATTCAAAATACAAGTTTGACATATTCACCGTAGAGTTTCTTCTTCAGACTTGAGAGAGTTTTCACCGTAGATTTTATATACTCTCGAGCCTACACTTGTAAATTCACCCTTTCATAGAGGGATTGAATTGCACCACTTATAAACCCACCTTGTGAGAGAGAGGGAGAACCCAAGTCAATCCACTGTGTTGTCAGTTAGGATTTTGTTCTCTGAAATAATCTGGGTTATCAATTTTGTTGGAAGCTTGTAACTGGTCTGCGTGTACCAGTGTGGAGAGTGTGTGAACTAGCTGGTCTGTGTGTATCAGTGAGTTCATCTTTGGTGTTTTGACACTCAAGATTCTAATGGGATTGCATCCGGGGGAACTCATTTCAAACCTCTACTCATCGGTTGACAATAAACGCACACAATTAGCAGAAGTCTTGGATCATCGTCTCTCACTTCCAACAAGTCAAAAGCCAAAAGATGAAGTGGATTCCATTTTGAATCTAGCAATATGGCACCTGCCGATCCAAATTCTAGACCTACATTGAATTACCTATATCCACTTAAAAGGCTAAGCTTTGCATTTTGGGACTCCTATTACCTTGATTCTTCACAAAATTCAACAAATCTACAGAGAGGACTGGACCCCTTCAATTGGAATCTTTTGGTTGCATGAAGTCCAAAAGCCCTTTGGAATTCACAGTCCCTCCGTTGATTCTTTATGATTGCCGCATCTATTTTTGAAGTTCAAGCGTGAAACATGTTTTTAGTCATTTTCATTTTTTTTAGTAACTAATGTCTAGACCAGCTTGTGTGCACTTAGACTAATTTAGAGGCCGTGAAGTTAACAAGCGGGCACACGCACCAGTAGTCTCAAGCTTTGGAATTTTGCCTTTGTATAATTAGTATTTCGAACATGCAACCTCATGGAAAGAAAACATTATTGCTTTCTCATGCCCATTTGGCCAAACCCTGTTGGGTTTCTTGCGTGAAACATGATGGATGATTACCATCTCCCTTTTCTTGGTGGTACCGTGTCACTTTTCTCACATGTGTTTTGCGTCGTTACCAACTTTATTAGGGGTTTGGTGGGGATGATTTGTGTTAAACTTGCTCTATCATCTTCTCAGGTTAATAAAAAAAAATAATTGTCCCGTCCACATCCCCTTGCTCAAGCACAAGGTCACGTAATCTTTTAAGATTCTTCGCTTTTAATCGTATGCTCTACACTTCTGATCTCAATCCCCGTTCTTGCTCTCGCTTTCTCTAAACGCTTACTATGTAACCTCTGGGTTTGGTACTCTACTGTTAACCAAAATGTCACTTCTAGTCCTTATTATTTGAATTTGGCTTCAATAAACATTTAACTTGAACATGCCCTATCAACAACTTGGCAAGGGAATTTTCCGAACTTGGTTTGTATTGGGTCCCTCCTTGTTCTAAGTTTGTGGTGCCCAATAATTTTTGTATTAGCCCAATTTGTTTTGGCCTAAAAAGAATTAATTTGTGAGCTTGTGTTTGGGTAGCAAGTTCTTCAAATTTTGGAGGCACATGTTTTGCACATGCCCTTGTCATTTGTTAGTTTCCTTTGGAAGCTAAAGGAAGACTAGAAGTCCATTTGGTAATCTGATAATCAGTCTTCTGAAAAAGAAAGAAAGTGGTGCTCCTTTGAGTGGTGTTTCAATGTGAAAAGGGTGAAGGTCTAAGTCCAGCCTTCTTTTTGTCTATTATTCAACAGCTTGTGCGTGAACTTTGGGGTTGATTTGACTCTGTTTTTGGGTCTCCATTTGTGCGTGAACTCTGGGGTTGATTTGAACATGTTTTTTACTTTGGGGTTGATTTTACTCTGTTTTTGGGTCTGCACCCCAACACTTATCGATGGTACGTAATACAGTTGCAAAAAGTGTATTACCGTCGCTAAAACCTATTTGCGACGGGAAAGGGGGTGGCAACAAGTGGGGTGGCAAAAGCTTAACCGTATTTGCGATGGGAAAATGAAGCATTTGCCACAAGCACTTACCGTTGCAAAAAAATACCAAATGTTATTAGCCACAGCATGTTCCCGTCGCAAATAATAGAAAAATTCCCACAAAAAAAAATTCTGCTCCTGAAACCTTTTGAACCATATTATCCAAACAAAACCAAACTTTTTAATTAGATACCAACAAAATTGTCATTACAAAGAATACAAAATAATAAGTCTTCCCTTTTCATAGGCAATTACACTCAAAATAAGATTAAGTCAGGGGAAAAAAAAGATAAACAAGTCATACAGACTAAATGAGCCCCAAAAATGAAGAGTGTGCCTTCACCGAACACTTATTTTTCTCGAGCATCTGCACATATAGAAGCAACATTAGTTGAAAACTAGAGAATAATATGAAAGCATCAAAAGAATGAAACTATGAGATAGGTATTACTTAATCGTTAAAAATGTATAAACAATAGGTACCATGCTCCGACACCATTAAATAGTCCTAGTTATAGGCCAAGCTCATCTAGTGAATTACAAGTTGAATCATTCAGTGAAGTACCAAAGTTTTTGTTGACCAACATAAGAATTACTCTGAAAACTAACAAATCTAAAGATGGACCAGACAATAGTCATAGAGCGATAAGAGTAACCCTGTCAAAAAAGCTGAGAAATGATACGTACAATCCACAAATCCTATGAAACGATCTCTAGGACTTTGTTCGCTTTGGGTTTTTTAGATCCACCCCCTCTTTCAGCACGGTGATCTTTAAGTAAGTTTTTTCTCTAATTAATACTCTAATATTTTCTCTATCAATCTCTCTCCACTCATTACTCACAAAAACCTAAACCAAATAAATGCTTAAGATCCCTGCAATTTCTTTAACTACGGACAATATGAATAATATCACTTTCATAAACACAATTTCCAGAATCTCATAAAATGGTACGGCCGGTGAGTGCATCTTCATTTATCTTTTTAAATTTTTTTTTTATTTTAAAATCAAAGGTGTGTTGTATGAACAAAACTCTTAAAACTCTGACCCAAAATTGAGTGCTAATAAGTACAAAACCGACAAGGCCTATTCAACTCGGCTAAATGGTCTGGTTGGCCTAATATCTCCAAAATGTCATGGATGACTATAAATCTCTGGTTCCATATCCTAAACAATATATATAGGTAAATTAGGACTCTCCTACACTACCTAAGCTTCCACGAGGATAAGCATAACAGTCCAACCTTTATTAGGGCTCCCCCTCTTACATTGCTCCAGGTAACTTTAATTAGTTCGGTGGAAAATTTCAAAAATAGAGCTCCTTTAATGTGCATCTTTAATTACTGTACTTATTTTGCGGTGAAGCCCATACAAATTGCAAGTATATCGTTACAGTTCGACAATGAATGAAAAACCTTTAGATTTGGGGATTACCTTGATTCTTCACAAAATTCAACAAATCTACGAGAGCCCTTTGGAATTCGAGTCCCTTTTGTCGGGTGATTATATTATTTTTTATGGTTGCCGTGCCTATTTTTGCAATTCCGTGTCAATCATGGTTTTAAGTTATTTTCATTTTTTTGTAACTGATATCCAGGCCATCTTGTGCGCACTTCGACTAATTTAGAGGTGCTGAAGTTAACAAGCAGGCATACTCTTCAGTGGTCCCAAGCTTTTGAATTTGGCCTTCGTATAATTCGAACATGTAACTTCATAGAAGAAAAACATTATTGCTTTCTCATGTCCATTTGGCCAAACCCCTGGGATTTCCAGTGAAACATGATCGATGACTGTCATCTCCCTTTTCTTGGTGGTACCGTGTCACTTTTCTCATGTGTTGTGTTTTTCGTCTTTACCAACTTTATTAGGGGCTTGGTGGGGGATGATTTGTGTTAAACTTGTTGTATTATCTTCTCAGGTCAATAAAAAAAAAATTCGTCCCGTCCATATCCCTGGACTCCAGCCCTAGGTCACTTAATCTTTTAGTAAGATGCTTCGCTTCTCTCTTAATCGCTCGCTCTACACTTCCAATCTCAATCCCCGTTCTTGCTTTCGCTTTCTCTAAAGTATGCCCATTATGTAACCTTTGGGTTTAGTACTCTACTATTAACCGGAATGTCACTTCTAGTCCTTATTATTTGAATTTGGCTTCTACAAACAATTAACTTGAACATGCCTTACAACTTGGCAAGAGAATTTTATGAACTAGGTTTGTAGGGAGGCCTTTTTGGATGTTCCCATTTGAAGTGATCAATAATAATGTTATTGATTGGCAGAAAAATTAAACGAAGTAAATAAATTGAAAGGTGGGATTTTACCGTTTTACCCTGTGTCATTGGGTTAGATGCCTAAAATTTCTATTAAACAGACTTTAGGAATTTGTTTGCGTTTTTTTTTTTCCAGATCCATCCCATCGTTCATCACGGTGATCTTTAATAAGTTTTTCCCCTAACTATTACTCTAATTTCTCTATCAATCTCTTTCCACTCATTACCCGAAAAACATTCCTCAAAAGCTAAACCAAATAAATGCTTAAGACCACTGGTATGAACAATATCATTTCAAAAACACAATTTCCAGATTGGGGTTTTTGCACTTACACCCCCTGTACTATGGCCGTTTGGCAAGGACACCCCTCGTACTATTTTTTTAGGCACTTACACCCCTCCAGTTAGTTTTTCTGTCAACTTGGACGGAAAAGAGCGAGGCGGGAAATTTCCCTCCAAAATCAGTAATTTATTGCCACAAATGCCCCTGGAGCCATTTATAAGGCTTATGGGAGCTCCATTACACAAAAACAGAGCACTGCAATCCTCTTTTCTCTCTCTCTCTCTCTCTTCCACCTCCTACTTTTTCTCATTATCAACCCTGTCCTCTCTCTCTCTCTCTGTCTCTCTCTCATCCCGAAATGCCTTCAACTCAAACTTCAAGGAACGCATCAAGCTCAAGGAACCCATCAAGTATCATGCAAAGGATGATCCCACATTGCTATTGTGGTCTAGTTTCCCCCATTCGGACATCTACTGTCCCTGCAACCCTAGGAAAGAAGTTCTATGGTTGTGCTAACTATTGGAATGGACCAAAATGCACCTTTTTCCGGTGGATCGACCTTCCACAGTGCGACTGTGGTAAAGATGAACTTGTTCAAGAAGTTGAGTGGCTGGAAAGGCAACTTGAGAAGACCAAGGAAGAAGAGATAAGGCTCAGAGGAATGTTGTGGTGTACCTGGGTTGCTATAATCTGTTTCGTTATTGTGCATTTCTACTAGTGAGTGAAGTTATGTACTAGGGAAATTATGTAGCAGTGGTAGTAAGTTATGTGATAGGGCCCCTATGTAGTATGAATGTAATGGAGCATGAATGTATGAATGTAATGCCATGTTTTGACCCTAAATGAAATGCTCTCTATTGTAGTATGAATTCAGTACCCCACTTATGCTCTCTGTCTTAGAATTGAACACAAGTGCAACCAAGTACCTAGTTTACAGAAAACAGAGTCCACAACATACTACATCCACAACTGAGCATGAAATTAGTGCTACCAAGTACCCATATTACAAAATGCACTAGTGCTAGCAAGTACCAAGTACCCTGATTACAAAATGCTTGCAAGTGCCCAGATTACAAAAAATAACATCAAACTACTGTACTGCCCAATAGTAATACCATAATTGTCTAGAGCTCAGGTTCATAACAAAAAAATAACATTATAAGAGAGTTCAGTTTCTGTCTCACTCCTAATTTCATAATACCATAACCTCAGGTTGGCCTTGGTGGGATCCATTCCCTGCCCCTTCCACTTCCCCTGCCCCTTCCACTTCCACTTCCCCTGCCCCTTCCTCTACCTCTTCCCCTACCAGCAGCAGCACCTGAACCTTTTCCTCCAACCACTTGCAATTTCTCCCTTCCCTAAACCACCAATTAATATTACACACATTAATATTACACATATTAAAATTACACATATTACATCAAAAATAATGAGCTAGTTTACCTGAAAGACTAAGTTGTTTCCAGATGAGCTAGCTTGGCTTGGTTGAGTATAAAACCCACAATCAGTTTGAGAAACCTGTTCTGGAGGTTTTGTGAAAAACCCAGGATTCATAGAGTGGACATTCTCCTATTCAAAAACATTAAGGAGAATAATAAACATTAAGACAATCATTTATGAGAAATAAACAGCAAGAACAACAACATTTTGATTTGATACCGAGTGGGCCGGAGGGATAGTTGGTGCTTGCTTCCTTTTCCCTTTCCCGTTTTTAGAGATTGTGCCTAAGACATTAACAAAATAAAGAACTAAAATTTATACTTGGACAAATAGCATAAATTTAGAGGGAACTTGTAAAGTGAAAATGGTATGTACCTGTGCTTGAGGAGTTTTTGTTTTCTTCAATAGCCTGGAATTGGGATGTATGGCATTCTTGCATGATCTCAAATTATGTCCCCTTTGCAGACATTTGGCACATGTCATCACCCTAAACCTCCCTGACACTGTGTTCACATCCCCATCTTCTACTTCTTCTGGCCCCCTTCTTCTCAATTTCCTTGGCCTACCAGCAGGCTTCCTCATCACTGGAGGTTGAATTGGATCTGTACCAGTTTCCACCCAATCATGCTTACCAGGAACAGGATTGATCATGTACTTGTACACATTCAAGTAGGTATCCCTTGTATAGCATGGATGGATGTACTCATCTGGTTTCTGTTTGTTCAGGGTTATGGCAGAAATTGCATGCTTGCAGGGTATTCCAGTAAGCTCCCACCTTCTACATCCACATGTCATTGCTTTCAAGTCCACCATATAAGTTTGATCATGGCAGTCAACCTCAATTTTGAATTCCCTAGCAAAGTGTGCAAAACAATCCCTTGCTTTGTCAATGTTAACATCCAATATCTCTTCTATCTTAGGGAAAATTGTACCAGTGTACTTCTCCATCCCCATTCTTTTCACCTGGAATCTACTCATTAGTTTTCTCCTTATCCATTCCAACATAGAAACTATTGGTTTGTCTCTAGCCTCTAGAATGTAACTGTTGAATGATTCAGTATGGTTGTTGACCAAAATATCACACCTGCTACTTGTCCTGAAATGAGACCTGCACCATTGTTCTTGAGGTATCTTCTTCAACCAATTGTATGCTACACCATCCATTTTCTCAATCTTCTTCATGTATGCTTCATGTTCCCAAACAGTACCTGCTGAAGCTGCCCTCCACAATGCATCTTTCAATTCTTTTCCTTTAAAAACCTTCCTGAAGTTGGCATAGATGTGTCTCATGCAGAACCTGTGCTCTGCATTTGGCATGAGATCTTTGAATGTTTCAAGGAGGCCCTTCTGCCTATCTGAAATGAAACTCCATCCCCTCTGTTCTACACTACCAATATCCTCCATCAATAACTTCAAGAACCAAGTCCAGGAATCCTTAGTCTCTGCCTCAACAACAGCAATTGCAATGAGGAACATGTTGTTGTTTCCATCTCTACAACCTGCACTCAACACCTGCCCTCCATATATTCCTTTTAAAAAACAACCATCAAGCCCAATCATGGTCTACAACCACTTAGCATCCCCTTCAATTGTGCATCATATCTGACATACAGTCTTTGGAAGACAGGGGGTAGCTCCATGCTAGGTCTATCAACTGCAACTTTTAAACAACAATGTGGATTATGTACCCTAACTGTCTCAAGGTAGTCAACCAACCAATTGTATTGCTCTACCATGTCCCCATCAATGACTTCCCTAGCCTTCTTTTTAGCTCTATAGAGCTGCCACTTGCTCACATCCACAGTCAACTCTCTCCTTATCTCTTTCTTGAAGGAGTCAACCTTCACATATGGATCATCCCTCAACTTGTTAATGTACTTATTGGCAATGTATGCAGAAGTTACAAGGTGATTATTATAGGTCCTGTGACAGTCATGGTTAGGGATTATAGACTTAACCTGGAATGTTTTCTCACACTGCATATTGGAAGCATGAATCCTAAACCCACACTTTTTCTCCTTGCATATGGCTGTCACCCTAGTGCTTTCATTCTTGACAAACTTAATGTCATACCCCCCTTGCACTTGCCACTCCCTTAGTGCCTTTCTAAACACTGTCACATTAGTAAATTTCATTCCTTTCTTCATCACAGGATTTTTCATGTCCACATCTTCATTAAACTCTGGGTGATTAATCTGATTAATGTCCTCATCTGATCCCCTTAAGGTTTGCAACTCATCATCATCCCCTGGATCTGATAACCACTCATCAATGTTGATGTTAACCTCCTCTGCTGGTTGTTCATCCACCTTCTTATCCTGAGGTTTAAAAATGTCATCATCATCTGGTCCCTCAAGGTCCTCATCTAGCCAACTGGGATTATAACTGTCAGTTTCATCATCCTCATCCTCTTCTTCATAATCTGGGTCACTCTCATCACCCTCCACATGTTCATAGTCTTCACCAACCTGTCCACCCCCCTCTCCACCATCCTGTCCACCCTTATCCACCTCAACTGGTCCACTCATATCAACATCAACAGGATTAACACCATTAATGGGATTAACCTCAGGATCTTTTAATACCTTCCCTTTTGGGGTTAACACCATTAATGGTTTAGGCCATTCTTCTACGTACATGGCAATAACCTCCAGTCCATTATATGCATCCAACATTGCCATTACCTCCTTATCTGTATGTATCTCCCTAATACCTCTATGCAACCCTACCCCTGGTAACAGGTAATACATAGAACTTGTACAGGGGTACCCCTATGCAATAACCATTTCCCTCAAATCGAAAAAAGAACAATAATCAGAGTCCAGATTCTCTATCATTTCTACAGTACCCCCCTAAATACATGGTGGTTTGTGGGGTTCTATTGAAATAACCCCCATGATGCAGTTGTACTGTAAATTTTCTCGAAGTCATCCTGCATGCATGTAGTGTTGAAGATGTCAAAAAAGGGAAGACAAATGGGGACCACTACATGCACAAATTCGTAAAACAACAGAAAAAAATTGAAAACAACTGAAAACAACTTTTCAGTTACAAAATGCCCCACATTTAAACCTTTTAGATAGGGTTTACACTGAAAACAACAACAAACAACTTTTCAAAAAGGTTTCAATTACATAAAAAGGCAAAATCCCCAATTTAAAATAGGGTTTTTACTGGAGCTACAATTTAAAATCCCCAATTTGTATGAAAACGTAGAATATACAATATATATATAATACATATAATCCAAAGATTAAGGTATTGGGTTCAACAAATACCTGATTGCAAAACCCTAGGTATCGTGATCCCTTCAAACTTTAGTATTTGTGCTGATCTTCCAAAAGTGCTTCGATCTTCCATGGTACGAT
Source organism: Vaccinium myrtillus (assembly GCA_016920895.1). Classification (NCBI taxonomy): domain Eukaryota; kingdom Viridiplantae; phylum Streptophyta; class Magnoliopsida; order Ericales; family Ericaceae; genus Vaccinium; species Vaccinium myrtillus. The sequence continues at coordinate 66,412 of JADGMU010000062.1, read as the reverse complement.
ATTATTGATCGTCGAGTTGAGTTTGATAGAGAAACGTAGAGAGAAAGATAGAGAGGGAGAAGGAGTGATGGAGTTCTGTGTTTCTAGAGAGAGAAGTGGTTTCACGAACTGAATGTGGGTTAGGGGTTGGGTATGGGCATTTAAGACTTTTCGTTCATTCTGTTAACGACATCCACTTGTTGCACTTTAGTCTAAAGTTGGAGGGGTTTAAGTGCCTAAAAAAATAGTACGAGGGTTGTCCTTGCCAAACGGCCATAGTACAGGGGTGTCCTTGCGTTTTTTTTTTCCAGATCCATCCCATCGTTCATCACGGTGATCTTTAATAAGTTTTTCCCCTAACTATTACTCTAATTTCTCTATCAATCTCTTTCCACTCATTACCCGAAAAACATTCCTCAAAAGCTAAACCAAATAAATGCTTAAGACCACTGGTGTGAACAATATCATTTCAAAAACACAATTTCCAGATTCGTCGCCTACAATACCTAAGCCTCCACTGGGATAAGCAAAATAGTCCAACACTTATTGTTGAGGACTCCGGTCACTGGACTCTACAAGTGCCATCCTTATCAACTCCCGACAATCCTTCATCATAGTCCTAGCATGACTCTACCTCCTACATCGCATATATATACAATCCTCGCACAGCAGGGATAGGTATCGAACTCTTGCACTTCATTTGCTTGAACTTGATTCTACTATCCTCCACAAATATACTGACTTAGGCATCGGAGGAGTGTTGGACCACACCGGTGTCAACTTCTTCTCTGCAGGTGTCGAAGGCTGAGCACACTGGAAAACGATTCATCAGCACGGTTCAAAGCACCCGGGCGCACAGCATCTCCGTTCCCTTCCACCAATACGAAGGTCCCCAAAGATCATGGCACAAAACAGAGTTGAAAAAAGATTGGGCATGTGGATTCCATTTGTTATGAAATTTTTTGGTCGTGTGTTATGAATTCATGAGGTCTAATTTCTGTATAAGCATCAAATAACCTAGCAACAATTACTTTTAGTGCACGGGACATGATCTACTTTGATAACTCTGCATTCGGAGCAACAAATCGACTCATTTGGAGGGATATCCATTGCAACCCTTACAAGTTAGGGGGTCCAATTACAATTGGAGCACTTTGTTGACTTTCGGGTTATCCATGTAAATTGAGAAGGAATTTACCGACATCGGAAAACAATACCCACGTAGGGTAAGAGTGAGAAAAGTTCCACGTAGGTAACACAAATCTGCATAAAAGGAAATAACCTAGAACAAAACAAAAAAAAAAGAAATGAACTACTTAATCAAACTTCACCGGATACACGACACCGGCAAGCTCCAAATTCATCTCCAAACTCGAACTCAAACCAAGTCCATATAAGGAGGCTCTTATTCTGCAAGAATTTCACTTGGATGAATTTTATTTCATGGATGATCAGCAGAGCCTGGGCTCGAAGGCGGAACTGAACAAGACAAATGGCATTTCTTTAGCAAACCAAAAAAGAGAAAAAGAAAAAAAAAACTATTTAGCGTTGGATAGATAAAATTAGTGTTCTGATTCATCTTCGATAGAGGAATCAATATAGTTATTTTGAATGTAAAAATAAAATAAACACTGAAGAAAAAGAAGAAAACAAATCAACTTTCACATTTTTTGGCTTTTTCTTATTATTAATCTTCTGCGGTTTTTTTAAAAATAGTCGTTATTATTCCGGCTTCTTTCAGTCGTGATAAACTGGAAAAAGTACATAAAAATATCTTAACACAAGTTTTTTTAGATATTCCAAAGGAGGCAAATGAACCACACAAATGTATACAATTTCATAATATTTGCATACAACTTTATAGCACTTGCATGCATAGAGAAATTCACAATATCAAAACAAAAACAAGCATATAAGTTATGAATTCAATGTTGATGTTATAAATTTACATGGCAATCTTATGAAGTTTTACAATTTAAGAGTTACATACCTACGTACTCAATATATAGTGTGTATTGTAGCATTTTCTTTGGTTCCTTTAGTCAGGATAAAGGTTAAAATTTCATAATTAAGTAATATAAAAAGGGGCCTTTTTTGGACATTCCAAATTCCAGTTAATAGAAAGAAAAAAAAAACATACAATTGTGGCAAACTTACCTGGACCCCTCTGAAGCAGTTTCCTAGCAGCAACCTCAAAAGCCAAAAGAAGGGTTAAGATCACAAGCACTTTCCAAAATACAAAAAGCATTTTTAAAGCCATTTCTCTTAGCATAAGGGACTTAAGGCATGCATATAATTAGGGTTCATGACCTTTTATAGCCCAAATTAGCTAAGTAGTACTAAGAAGACTTCAAAGACTTTGATATCTTGGCCGGTCTTGTTCCACAAGAAGACTTGGACTTTTTCAGGCTGGGCCGTACTGCAAGTGGTAAAAAAGAAGAGGTAATTAAATAATCATCCCTTTTTTAGAGGCCCTGTACGTTTTAATCCCAATCACTATTCATACTTATGTTTTCATCCTCTTCTTATGTGATTTAACGGTTTTGCCCTTGTTATGACATACATAATCAAAATAATGTTGTATTGCTGGAAATTAGGGAGTTTTGAAAAGGTGGGGATGATTTTGTTCCCATGTATAACTGATTTCCTAAATTTGAATAATTAGGGATTTCAAAATGAGACGATATGATTTCCATTTTCAACTAATTCCTTGATTACAAAAATACGGAAACTAATGATTAGCGGGGGAATTCAAAATTAGTGGGGATGATTTCAATCCACACTCATTTGATTATGGTAAAAATAACCAATAACAATAAAACATGGTAAAATGCATTTCCATAGCAATAACATGGTTAATTCAAACGACTTTTCACATGATTCCATGGTAAAAAACTTGTTTGACTTGTTTAATAAAAAAATTAATTATCATGTAAAATCTCAGCATTTTTCAAAGTGAATGATGAACCAGAACTTGTTGTTTTTTGGACAAATTTTTATCAAAGCCACCATTTAAATCCAATGATATGTTCCATTATGAACCAAGATGAAAATGAATGAGACTGGGCGACAAAGAATGAGATTAAACTTGGTTATTTGTTATTGGTTATTTTTACCATAATTTCAATAACGCGGCTAATTAGTTTATATGACTTGTAGGGCCGTCCCTGAGTTTTTAAGGGCTTAAAGCGACAATAAAAGAAATGGGCCATTTATGAATTATTAAGATAGGTATAAAAAAACTTAGAATCAATACCTAAAATTAGCTTGAGATTTGTGAGAAGGAATAGCATTTAGGACTAATTGAGAAATTTTTCTTCGTGACTTTCTGACTTTCTAGCGGACCGAACTTCTTGTTTGTCTTCTCGACACCGACTTGGTGATTAGTGGTGATCTCCTTCTTCTTTGTCTTTGTCTTCCAAACTTCTTCAAAAGCTGTTGTACGGGTATAATAATGGGCTGGGAATTGGGATGCCAAAAAAGTAATCTTTCAAAATGAAAAAAGGGGCCCGATTGGTTACAAAACTACAATCCTGCCATTATGAGTTTTGGGCCTATTTCATTGGATAATAGTTTTTAGGCCTTCAAATTTAAATTAAGGTGGGCTGAACTGTTTTTTTTTTTTGGTATATATAATACATAACACAACTACCTTTTGGGGGCCCTAAAAATTTACTAATTTTGGTGGGCCTAAAGCCCGGACGCCTTGGGCTTTAGCCCAGGGCTGGTGCTGATGACTTGTTACATTGAATCATGGTAAAAACATTTTCAAATCATGTTTTAATGATTGTGGTAAAATCTGATTCCCAGATTAATTAGTAACATGGTTTAGTTCGTAGGACTTGTTATATTGAATAACATGGCAAAAAACTTTTTTCAATGATTATGGTAAAAATACCCAATAACAAATAAAATATGGTAAAATGTGTTTCCATAGCAGTAACATGGTTAATTCAAACAACTTTTAAACATGATAATAATTGTTAAATTAAGAATTTGAATCATGGTAAAACATATCAACCACATAATCTACATTTCATGGTAAAAAAAAATGATAAAAAATCATGGTAAAAATATCAAAAACAAATCCCAGTTTTATGTATTTTCATGGCGAAATACATTATAAAAGTCAATACTCCTATTATCCTGGTTAATATTGTATGTCCATCATCGTAAAAAAAATAAAAATAAAATAAAGGCCACCAAAGTTTGATCCACATCATCTTTCAATAATCATGGTAAAAAATAAAATGAAATAGGTGACCAAAGTTTGATCATGGTAAAAATTGTATACCCACCATATCTTTCGGTAATCATGGTAAAAAAATAAACAACAGTTTTGACCAGTGCTTGATTCGTGGAACGAAGCAAAATCAAGAAAAAAAGGCCAGATTCTAAGATTTGTTCTCCAGTCTAGGCATTGTAGAGACTAAGTATTTCATCAACTACAATAAAACAAGGAAAATCATCCAATTAAGATCCCGAGAGAAAAGCCAACTTAAAATTTAGCATAACCTTCATTGTGATTGAAAGCCAAGCTTCATCATCCAAAAGCGATTCAGAATACACCGAATGTAGAGTCGTTAAAAAAAAAAAACCCAGTGGTTTGCGCTAGTGGAGAGAGATAGGAGTGATTGGCAATGGGTTGCGGCGATGGCCAATGTTGATGGATCTCGATTTGGGACGACGATTTTGGAAGGCGAGGACGAAAGATTTGTTACGGTGAGGAGACGACGCCGATTTAGTCGGAAGGGAGGATTGTCGCCGGCAACGGGATCGCGAGAAGTGAATTTTTGGGACGGCAATTTGGGACCCCCTGGATGATGGTTTCGTCCACAAAAATGTTGTCTTCAATTTCAAGCAATGCATAAATGGGGTTCTAGTTTTTAAAATTGAAGGGAGTCAGTTACGTAAATATGGGGATGGGGTTAATCCCCAATCCCTAAAGGAATGGAGGCAGTTACGTAAATATGGGGATGGGGTTGATCCTCTATCCTGTAATTGCACCAAAGGACCTCATAATTTTGAAAATGGTCCACTACCTACCGCCCCTTATATGCGACTTTTAATTTAATCCTCAATCCCTTAATATGTTACAATTATATATATATATATATATATAGGCAAATTTTCTTATCCACACTCCCGGATTTAAGGAAAAAATGGGGTTTTTTTGTGTTGCAAATTTTTTTTGGAAAATCCGATCCGTCCAATGTGTTCAGAAGGTGTTTTCAAGGGTCCACGCGAAAAATCTTCAAAAACAAATACCGGGAAGGGCTTGATCAGCGCTTTCGCAAAAAATGTAAATATATATTTTTGCAAAAACTGCTTGGATCAAGCCCTTCCCGGTATTTTTTTTTTGAAGAATTTTCGCGTGGACCCTTGAAAACACCTTCTGAACACATTGGACGGATCGGATCGTCAAAAAAAAATTTGGATCACGAGGTGCGGAAATTAAAAGTCCGGATAAGAGCCGGACCATATATATATATATATATATATAAAGGGCATTTTAGGATTTATTTGAATCTCGGGATGGAAACATAACTCCTAAATAGGCTCAGGATGATTTTCTAATTTCAAGTAACTAAAAGGATTATTATTTAAGTGCCGAATGGTACAACAAGAGGTAAAAAAATGATGAAGAAAATTTAAAGTAAAGGGTTAGGCCTTTATGTGTGTTTTGGTCTAAAAAGTTAGTTGACTTATTTTTTCGTCTTTATTTGAATTTTTTTCGTGTTTTTTAGTTTTACGTCAACTTTTTGTGTATTATTGGTTCGTCTCGGTGAGAAAAATAAAAGAAGTAAAGACAAAAATAAGCCAAAAAGTCCACTTTTACACTTTTTTCGTTCTTATTCAAAAAATTGAGAGTTTTAGTCATAATCTTTTACCTTTTTGGATTCCTCTTGCCGAGACGAACCAATAATACTCAAAAAATCGATGCAAAACTAACAAACGCAAAAAAAAAAAACAAATAAAGACACGCTACGACAAAAAACACAATTGGTGAGAAGACACCATTTTGTCACCGAAAGTATACCTAAGGTGACAAACCAAGCCAGATTGTCGTTGAAGGTTAATTAGCAATGGCGACATGTAACCGTGTCACAGAAACTTAGGCCTTGTTCGGATAGCCTTTAAAAGGCTTTTCAAAAAAAAGCCCCTTCGAACAATTTTAAAAAATTGACTTTTCCAAGTCTGGCCCACTTCTAAAAAGTTCTCCAATAATGCTACAAACTCAAACCGTTCTCTGGCTCTGCCTCATTTTACACGATGATACACAGAGAGTGAGAGAGGGGCGACCAACCCTTCGAGCCACCACGACGAGACGCCACCGGTGACCATCACCACGAGACGCCGCCGGCGACCATCACCGCGAGACGCCATCGGCCACCACCAACCACCATCAGCGAGCACCATCCTGGGTGACGCCATATCCCACCGCGAAGGTATCTCTCTCGATCTCGATCGAACACTTCTCTCTCTCTCTCTCTCAACCGTTTTGCAAAAAAAAAAAAAAAAACCTAATTTTGAAAATAACCTGCAATTGAAAAATCCCCAATTTGAGAAACCCTAAATTGGTTGTGTGTGTAGTATTATTGAATTTGAAATTTGAATCGATTATCAGTTTGTCTTTCCTCTGAGATTACCATTTTTTTTTCTCTCTGTAAATGTTCAAAAAGATGACTCATTGATATATAGCATATAATCTAGGTTTGGAACCCTAATTTTTAACAAATGGAACCTTTCTGATCAATCATTATAGGGGGATTACATCTCAGAGTTGGAAAAATCGAAGCTAGAATAGGGCATTAAGTACGATTATAGCCTGACATCATTGGAGCACCTCCTTACCCTTGTGAAGTTAACAAGAGAGGAGCATTGTCAGAGTAATTTCTTTAACCCTTCCTTTGCTTTTGGATCTGTTTTTGGAGTATCAATTAAGCAGTTTAATTACCTTTTCAAGATCACTAGTTTGCATTGCAAAATTTACTTCTGTGGTTTAGTTTTATACTAGTACCAAGTAAGCAGTACCAAAGTTGGATGCTTGATTATTTTTCCACTTTCATAGCTTAGTGGGAGTGCATTTTCATGAAAATTTCTTGGCATTCATAGTGAATGATGGGAATATGTTACATTGTGGTGTCGTTTTCCTTCTTATAAGGTATCCGAGTGAGCAAATATATCCTTGAATCCTCCCCTTGGTTGTTCTCTTGATAGCTGATTAACCACTGTATGATAATCCAATCTGTTCTGCCTTTTCTATTTTGATGAAAACAATTGGTTACTGATTGTGTGCTAACTTACAATTTCACTTGTTTCATTTATTCTCAGCTTGAAGGATATCGGGTGCGGCAATTCAAGCTTTTAAGCAACCCTTGGCTGGTCTTGAAGACAAGGAGCACATGAACTAAAATGCCAAGAGATATATTCCATTTAGATCTTGAAGTCAAGTTAATAAAGTGCTTGTGGGGTGTCCTTATTTGTATGAAGAGAGTGATACTTTTTGTCAGTCAAGTTGTAGTATGATAGGCATAACGATACGGACACAGGATACGGATACCGGTAGCCACATGTTGTTTGTATTTGTAATTGTGGTTGTACTTGGTATATTGTTAAGTACCAAGAATGCTAACAATGTCTCACAGTTGTATTGTCCAAGAGATTAATGAATGTGATATTTCCTTCAAAGAGCTTTGGGTACTTTAATTTCTCTACTTTCAGTTTTACTGGCGTGGACTCATCTACTGTCTATGTTCTTGCCTTTTGTCACTGTTGTTATTTGTTTGAGACGCGAGGCGTCGGGCTAAGCCATAAAGCACGGGCACCCTGTCAAAATTTTCCTGGAAATGACAATTTAAGATCAACTGCCATGGATTGAATTTAGTTCCAAATAGTTCATAAAAACAGAGAGATAGACAGTTCATTGCTAAAAAAACTTAAAAGTGATCATTCCAAAAACTGATTGGCATTGATCATTCCACGTTGGCATTGACCTCATTTTCTAAGGATTCCATACAACCAAAGTTTTTTTCCGAAAGGCTCTTTTTTAACAGGCAATTTCAAAGCAAATAAACTTGAAAGTGATCATTCCCTTTACCAATCAAAGAGCATTTAGGTTCTCTTTGAACAAGCAGTTTCAACTTTAGATCATTCCATTTACCAATCAAAGATACGGATACGGACACAGGATACGGCTACGGACACAGGATACAGACATGGACACGACCACATACACAGGATACAGACACGGACACAAGAAACGGATACGGACATAAAATACGGCGGATACAGACAAACCAAAGTTGCAAGTTACATATCCAAGGAACAAAAGTTCAAAAAATATAATTAAACACAATGCAACCTTACAACATTCACAAGTTCAACAAAAGCAGTCTTAATGCTAATACTAATACAGATTCATCAAAGTCATTACCCAAAAAAAAAAACAATATATATTCATCATTTCCCTAAAACAAGCAATTGAACTACTCTTCACCATTCTCCGTTGCATTCATCATTTCCATAAAACTTTTGTTGTCCTCCAAAAAATTAGCAGCAAATGCACTTCCAGACACAACTTCAGGATAATAACATACTCCCGGAGATGAATTAGCATTTACAGTTTACACCAAAAGCATTAACCAAATTAGTGAATGCAGCATATGAAAAAATTCAAGCAACCAGGTTGTGGCCAAGATCCAGATGATGAATTAGTATGCGGATCAAATGCTACTATCTCCCTCAAACAAGATCCCCCAAATCCTACTAATAAAAATCAATATGCTTCCCACATTTCCATAGCCATTTGGTCCCGCCTATTCCCCATCATTTCCACACTCTGACGAGACGTGTTGACATGCTCTACTTGACCCGCATCACCATCATGACCATCACTCTCTCCCTCCCATTCGCCGTCTGAATCATAATCGTCAAAAAATTCATCTCTCCCGTGATGGATTACGATCATATTGTGGACAACACAACACACCGTAACTATCGATGGCTGTCTTGCTGGGCTATAAGATGGCATTGACTTCAGTATTGGAAACCTCTCTTTCAACACCCCAATGCATCTTTCGATTACATTCCTCAATGACGAGTGCTTGTAGTTGAATAGCTCCATTGGCGATGCAAATACTGTATTAACCCCATTCCATTCGTCCCTGTGATATCTTTGTCCTTTATATGGAGCCAGATATCCTAGCATATTGGTGTATGCAGAATCGACGACATAGTACTTATCTGAACCATAGATAAAACGAGTAAGAGTATAGTATATATAATTCCTAGGGAGAAAAGGAAACAATGTTTAGACATCAATGAAATGTTTAACTTTACTTACTAACTGGTGGGTGTGGGAACATAAAGTCAGGATTCGTCACTGCTGCTAAGAAAACACGGCTGTCGTGAGCGCTACCTTCCCAACCTGGCTACACAAATGTGAACTTCATGTTGAATGAACACACAACCATTACATTCTGTGTTTTCGTGTCTTTTCTTCCACGAAATGCAGTTTCCATTTCATTCGGTACCGCAGCTTGTATGTGGGTTCCATCTATCGCGCCAACACAATCCTATAAAAATGGTTAAAGACCCAAAATATAGCGTGAACACAACCTTAACATTAACCATTCAAAGTAAGAAGGAAAAGATTGGAGGTACTTTAGCATTCAAAGTTCAACACGAATGAGAGAAATGAATCACTAAAGTACTCTGAAAAAAAACATGCTTAAACGTTGAAGTACTAGCAAGGCTGAAAATCGAAGTAACTTACTTTGAACCATGGATAGTAGACATCGTGGAGAATTTCCGGAGGCGTTTCTTCAAGATTTGGTGGTTTAATTATGTAGGGTGCTAGATTGCAAAGAGCACGACGCATGATGTTGAAGTGGTCGCTTATAGTAGATGTAGAACGCTGGAACTTGTCAGCGGCGCAAGTCTATGACGTTCACTGTGTCCGCAAATGTACAAGAACATAGCCAACGACTCTTCGACAGATACCTTCTTATGATCCCATTCAATCTGGCCTCTTTGAATTAGCTGTCTCACCAAGGCTCTAAATGTATGTTTGTCCACACGTAGAACATCCTTTATTGTACGGGGATGTCCTTTCAACAAGAATGTGACATATTCTTGACCGGACATTTTAGAAGTTCGTTGAGGCATTTTTCCGTTCCCCTCCAACATTTCTAGTGCTTTGAGGTCCATGAAATCGTTCTCGTCACTACTAAGAACTACTAAGAACGCCAGGAAATTCGTGCCATGGAATTTCGTTTGACGACATGCTGAGTTTTTTTCGTCCTTCGCCAATTTGCTTCTGAAAACAATTCATTGACAAATGTTTGGTTATTGGGGAAAACGAAAATGAAGCAAAGCATCATTTTTACAGATTCATCAAAGTCTTAATGCTAATGTATGCCCCTAAGAAAACATACAAACCAACATATAGCCAATAGAACAGAGACAGAAAGATCTTAAAATTGCCAGCCAAACATATAATACTGTAGGGGTCAGAATACACAACTCCAAAACAATGGGCCAGGGGTAGCCCGTCGAGCAGGCAAGCCCGTGTAAAGGATGTGGCCCAGAGCAAGGCCAAGACCCCGTCTTGAAGTTAAACCAAACAAAGATAAATCAAACAAGCATGGTTCACTTGACATCACAGCATTGGAGGGATCTAGGCATATCCCTAAAAGGAATCATTGCAGAAGGGAGGTAATGATCCAATGTTCCAAAATCAGTTAAAAAATATCGCCCATAAATGAGATTACTATCTGCCATTGTTTTTATTAACACTTTAAAACAAAAGCACACCAATGATCAATATGTCAAGGGACCCTGTCCCAAATCTACATGTATATTGTGCAAATAAGTACAATCATAGTCCATGAAAAACACATTAGGAAGTATATAAAAAAATTCAGAATGATTCCACCACAACACCTACTTATTAAGCAATTTTTGCAAATTAGGCCCATCAAAAACAAAACTTAAGCAACACAACAAGATTGATGTTTATACATTTGTCACAATTCAAGGTCCTATGTTAAAGATATGTACATGGAGTAAGCAATTACATGGACATGCAGGCATAATGAATTCTGAAAAGTGAACCAAACATTTACATGGACACGGGATACAGATTTATGCATGTTCATATCAAGGTGCCCAACCAGATTCATAAAAGAAAATGAAACGCTTCGTAACACAGGTTTTAAAGCCCTGAAACAGACCAAAATGAGCAAAAAAAACTGCTAAAATTGCAGCCAAAATGTAGGTAAAAACACGCTAACAATGCAACCAAAATGAAGCAACAAAACCCAAAACCGTAGCCAAAATGCAGCAGATTCAAAGTCAGAGATCCGAACCAAGAAGTTACTACTACAAGTCTTTGCACTGACTTCGCATAAAGTACCATACAACCAAAGTTTGACCATTATAGATCATTACAAATTACTACTCCGAAATCCAAATCAAGTTCAACAGAAATATTACAAATAGGTAACTACTACAAAGTTAGTACATATTAAGTTTTCGTTCATAAACTAGACCTCCCCTTGTCTCCATGTCACTCCCTATCCAGCAACACCATTTTTTGCCCCAACCATGTCACTCATTATAATCGGTTCGCCCAACCAATCCTCTGATCCGGCTCTAGCCTCATGAACCCTTGCCTCACCACAGGTAAACCTTCAGTAAGTTTGTTAAAGGCCTTATAATACTGATCCTCGTCTACCCAAGCTCGTATTTCATTAAGGGCATCAACACAAGTGTCGATAGAAACATCCTCGCGCCGTGCGTTTAGTAGGGAGTCAAAGTACTCTGGTTTTTTTTCCTGTGCAAGTGCCAAACTACCATATGCTTCATCTCTGTGGTCAATCTTGACGGACTTACTACTAGTTCCACCGCTTCCCTCTGACTTTCTCTTCCCTCACGAATCCATTGACATAACATCAGCCCTTCGTATGGTCTTTCCTTCCCTCATCATTGCGCGCTCACCTTCTACCGTGGTTCCCCCTAAGGTGCTAGGATATTGGGCGAATGCACCCATGGCCAACGTACCTTCTAAAAGCTCTTGCAATAGCTCATAATGGTCAAGGCCTTTGTTACGGAATTTTGCGGCATCCTTATGTTCCTACAAGGAATGGAAGAGGACGAAATTAGACTATTGTAAGGGCCAAGGGTGGCAGCAAACGTAGTCAAGTTAATGGTTCACTAAGGTGGATATACCTGCACATACTGTTGCCACACATGTTCCGGTGCAGTGACAGTCTGTGTTGCTTCGTCCCAACCCAATCCAGTTTTTCTCAACCGGAGGTCCTCGAACAGCTTATATTCGTCTTTAAAACGACCAAATTTATCTTTCAACTGTTTGAGGCTATAGCCAACTCTATTTGTCCTCCTCTGAAACTCCGTACGAATGGCTGCTCATTGGTGCGAATTGAAAGTCCGGTTTGTTTTCGAGTTAGTTCCTCCTTCTTTCTTAGCCTCATCGAGCATTACTTCGATGAATGTTTGCGTGATTGGATAAGTCCAAAGATCAGAAATGATTTGTGTAGGTTCCATAGGCTGGCATGTGGGAAACAAATATAAACACAGGTTACACATAACAATCTTGTGTAGGTTGGCATGTGGGAAACAAATATTTGTGTAGGTTCCTCTTTTTCGTAGGGGTTGTGAGTTGTTTCTTCGTCAAAGTTGTCGGTTGTTTCTTCACTGGTGAAGGGTCTTGGGCTGATAATGCAAGAACAAATGTTCAACAAGTACAAAAGTACAAGCATGGTAGGTCTAACATGTTTAGTATCTGTCTGATAAACAATCTCCTACAAAGACATAAACTAGGGACTTTTTTTTACCCCTTTTTCTCAAATACAAAAAACAAACCCACAAGAGACATCACCAAGCCATCTAATCAGTGCAGCTGAAACACTAACTGAAATCAACAAACAAACCACTACAGAAACAGAGAAGCAAAGGTTCATTGCAAAAAATGGTCTTAAAATATTTAAGGGATGATTTAAGCGTACAATGTGGTTAAAAACTCAAAATAGATTCTGCTGAGAAAGGGAGAAAATTAACAAAAAAATTCCATGTACATTTCAGTCATGCATACCTCTATTTCTTTTAATTTTCGTTGCTCTCAGAACCCACTTCCCACACCTTATGGAATCCGTGGTGTCCTCCGTCTTGGATGTTAAGTTTGGACATGGTTTGGCCAGACTCATCCATCTGTGCATTTTATAGGACAAGAAAGAGTCCTCCTCGCGTAGGCTGTATTGAACCTAGTTTGTGATGGGTTCCAATTAGGGCACAGAGATTCGACTGTGAGAACTGTGAGAGCCTGTCTGAACATGTGAGATTCGGAGAGAGAGGGATATATTTGCGTTGAACAAGTGAGATTCGCGGGCGAGAGAGAGAGAGAGAGAGAGAGAGAGAGAGAGAGAGAGAGTTGCGTGGTGATGGAGAAAGAGAGTGAAGATTCCTGAGCGTGAGCTACTCTTTGGAAAAAATGGAAGAAAAGAGTCCTGGTGGTTGACAAGAGTAATGGAGGAGAGAAAGAAATAAATGTTAGAAATGGGACCCACATTTACTGCTACAGATTTTATCCGATCACAAATGTTCTTTTTCAGAACAAAAAATTACACTCCAGTTTATATCCGAACAAGGCCTTACTTTTCGGCGACAAGTTCTTGTTGCTGTCACCGAAAGTATACCTTCGGGACACAACAAGCAAGAATGTAGCTGAAAGATTAATTAGCAATGGCGACATGTAGCTGTGTCACTGAAACTTACTTTTCGGCGACAAGCTTTTGTTGCTATCACCGAAAGTATACCAATGGCGACACGACAAGCCTGAATTTTATTGAAGGATTAATTAGCAATGGCGAGACATGTAGCTATGTCACTAAAACTTACTTTTCGGCGATAAGCCATTTTTGCTATCTCCAGAAGTTAGGAATTTAGGAGAAATTTTTGGGTGCCGAGTGGGCATTGCCCACATGTACCCACTCGGCAATCCAAGCCGTCCATAACAAAATTCAACGGTCCGGATTTTAGAGAGAGAAAAAGAAGAGAGAGAGTGTTTGGGTGAGAGGAGAGAGAGGGAATCAATCCGGGCGGTCCAAAACACATTTGGACGGCTCGGATTGCGCTTGGGTACCACCAGGAAAAAATGAGCTAATTTTTCGTTTATTTCTATGGGTGGTACCAAGACAACAAAACAACAATTTCTTGGTACACTAATAAAATGAGTGATCTGTTCCAATAGAATGTGCATATAACATGGTACTCTCATGTAAAAAAATTCTAAGTGCATAATTGCACGACCAAAATATTTAGTCAAAATTTAAAAAAAATTGAATTTTCTTACAGTGCCCTGAAATTATATTTCCTACTATTATATAGAAAAAAATTCCTTATGAATTATATAGGCTTGTTCCTGCAAATAAAGAATTTTGAAAAAAAATTCATCCATGCGTAGTGAAATTTTTGGTCCATCCCTTGTCCCCATACAAATTCCCATGGGTGGCTCATAGGCATGACTCCTACCACATAAGTTAAATTTAGGTAGTATTGTACAGAGCTCCAAGTGGAACCCAAAATCTTTTGACTATCAAGTTTATGGGTTCAACACTTTTTAGATTTTTTTTTCTTCACAAAATAGATAATGCATTTGCTATTCCATTGAGTGCCCAATCCTCCCTAAAATTAGCATGCTCTAGGAGTGAAAAATGAACCCCACTTTCGTTTATTTCTATAACTTCGGATTCAATTTATTTTAGGAAAACTATAAGAAAAAAAAAAAAGCAAACACAAATAGAAAAAATTGTAGGAAAAAAATCATGGAGAAAAATTATGAATTGCGAAGTAATCGCGAAGGACATCAATGTTTTTTTTCAAAGACACATCTGAACATCTGAACGTTTGTTATTTGGTTAAAAAAAGATCCAACGAATTTTTCAGATTAAAAAATTTAAACAGATATTATTTAAATATTTTGATAGATCAGTAATATCACATGTGAAGCAGTAGCCTGTGGTAAAGCGTGTGTGTATCCAAGCAAATGGTCATGGGTTCCAATGTTAGCGGCAGCAACCGTACGACCACTAATACAAGGAGTAGTCTGAGAGTGACCCCACCGAAGCATTAATTTTTCTGCCATGTGATCATATTTTTGGCGACATTTTATAGTTGCTAATGGGGTCCGACAAGCCTGTCACCGAAAGCGTCTTTCCGCGACAAGCTCATTAACTTGTGGCCGTTGACTTTTAGTGTCACAGATTTGGTGACTACAGTCGGTCATGTGGCCGAAGAGTATAGGTGACAAAATCCCACCTTTTGGTCACTTTTTTGGGTGTGGCCAAATGTGTTTTTTCTTGTAGTGTACAAAAAAATAAGTTAATTAAGTTGGCTTTTTAAGCCAAACCTCACCTTAACCGTAATTGTAGCAAGTGCATGGCTTCTCTGAAATGGATGTTGATTTGGTTTATGAGTGGAGAAAGTCTTAAGCTTGTTCGATATATGGTTCTTTTCTTTTTTTTTTTAGTAGCGACACCGGTAGCAGTGTACTAAAAAATTAGTGTGACACTATATATTGACAAACAACTAATAACCAAAAATCGTAGAGTAGCAATGGTGCGATAATTTTTTTTTTAAAGTATACAAGATTTCACGGTTGTCCTCGAGGAGTTTACATATTTTGAGCCAAAAAAACTTAAATAGGAACTTTAAACTAGAAGTTGTGGCACAGGTCTTTTGGATATATGATCTTCTGCCTTTTTCTTTGCCAATGGGATGATAAGAATTTTTTTTTTTTTCTGGTTGTAGAATTGGATCCGATTAAAAAATCTTCGAGCCAACATGGTTACGTTTAAGAAATTTGCTGTTAAAATTTCGTAAAGATGAATTGCGCAACAAATTAAGCTGAAATATTTTAAAGAAACTTGCGTACGAGTCCACAAGCAAAAAAAAAAAAAAAAAAACAAGTAATTACCATAATAAATTCTAATTATACCGAAGACAATACATAGAGTCAATTGTCGTTGAGAGAGAAAGAAGAGCATGATACAAGTATCAATTGGTCATTCTTTCTCTCTTCTTTTAATTTTTTTGTTATATGTTAGGAGTGACTAAAATATTTTGGTTCGGCATTGTGAAATGTTCTGTTTGGTGGTTTGGTTTTCTTGGTGCACTTTTTATTTCCATCTTTCAAGTGATAAGAAAGGGAAATATAAGGAGATCGAAAAGCCAGGCTTCTTGATTTTCACGTCTCTAAGTAGTTGATTATGAGACTGGGGTGTTTCACTAACAAAAAAATGTTTTTTTTCAAAAACTGAGGCAGATCATTCTTTCACAATACATCACATAAAAAATCGTAAAAAACCAGTTTATTAAAAAAACTACTCCCTCCGTCCCGTATTTCTTGTCCAGTTGCACTATAAACAGCACCTCAAAAAATTGTTTATATTTTCAAATGTATAATGTTATATATATTCACTATGAATCTTGTTTGATAGCTCTCGATGAGTTCTATTAAACAAAGTTTTCAAAATTGTAAAAAACATTATAGATTGAAAGATATAAGCAGTTGAAAAATGGCACGCATGCCCGTAAATGGACAACATATTTGGGACAGAGGGAGTAGCTTAGTGGAACACAGTGTTGATTATGAGACTTCTTTTTCTTATCCCAACATACATTTGCTAAGAATTGAACCTCTAACCTCCCAATTCTTATCATAACACTCAACCACTAAGCTACCCAAGTCTTCATGTTACATTTGTCAAAAAGTATGCATATGTATTATCTTTTCATTTATTTCTTTTTATATTACAACAAATATGTAATATATTTTACATTAAAATATTTATTGCATTATATCATAATATATCATAATATATTACATTACATTACATTATAATATTTTAATTTATAGAAATTATACAATAACAAAAATTAGTTAATAACATGTATCATAACATTATAATATTTTAATTTACATGTTTTGGTCGCCGTAAATTTTTGTTAGTAAACACTAACAAAAAATTAGTTAATGACATGTTTTCTATATGGGAACTAACATTTATTATCGCCATTATGTCTCTGCCAGATTCTACTTTGGCCACTAACCTCATATTTTGGTCAACAAAGACATTGCATAAGGTGACAAACATTTGTTTCGTTGCCAAAAGTGATGCATAAAGCAACAAAATTAAAAAAAATAAAATAAACAATAAAGTATTTACTAATCCATCACACTTGTAATCGAAGTATGATTAAAATATGCACACATGTTATCAAGGTCAGAAAAACTGTGATGAAAAAGTTTTTTTTTAATCACGGTTATAACAAAGTGTGATTAAAATAAACACATTTTATCACGGTTTCTAACAAAGCGTGGTGAAAATAATACATTTTATCACACTTGAAATCGAAGTGTGGTTAAAATATATATATTTTATTATGGTTGTGACAAAGCGTGGTAAAAATAAACACATTTTATCAAACTTGTAGGAAAATGTGATTAAATGGGCTCTTCTAGTATCCGCCCATTGGGAATGGGCGTAGGGTAAGAAAAGAATTTTCCCCCCGCCGATGCATAACTGATGTCAGTCAGATGCCAGTCCTCTCTGTCCTTCCTCTAAAGCAGTCATTCATGCCTCTTCTTTCAAAAGTGACAACTATACCCTTCACCTTTTATACCGAATGTATAACAAGAAAAAAAGTCACATAGTTTTAGATCCTTGAGAATTTTTTTGATATATTTGTGAGTTGACGTGTATCAAGTGGCTCCGTACATAATTGTATTAGGAGATATCTCAAAAGTTTTTTCCTAGATTTGTTGAATAACTCACAAACTAGCTTAGATATGCTAGTCTAGTACTCAATGACCAATTACACACGCACTAATTCCCTCGTCATTTTCCTTCCCCTTTCCTTGTTGCCACTTGAAAGAGGAAATAAAAAGTGCACCCAGAAAACCAAACCACCGAAACAGACCATTTCACAATGTCCAACCCATTCATCTATCTGCTTGCTCGGGTTCTCTCAGCCGTTTTGGTGGTTTTCCCACCTCCCTCCACCTCTCAACCGCCACAGAATCCCGACGTCGAAGCGCTTCTCCGGTGGAAACAAAGCCTACCCTACCAGACAATCGTTAGCTCATGGATTGTCAACCAAACAAATGGTAACTCTTCAGCTTCGAGTCCGTGCAACTGGCGTGGGATTTCATGCAACTCTGCAGGGAATGTAACAGGCTTAAATCTTGCCTACACGGGCTTACAAGGTACTCTTGGCCATTTAAACTTCTCATATTTCCCTCTCCTCCTCCGTCTCGACCTCAAAGTCAACCAACTCAACGGTACCTGTTGTGCGATACTGCGGAAGTCACAACTATTCTAGCAAGCACAATCAATCTAGAAACAAGAACAATAAAGATGAAGAACGCTAAGAAAGCAAGAAAACCAAGCACACAAGAACACGAGATTTACGTGGTTCACTACACAGGCTGTGTAGCTAATCCACGGGGGGAAGGGACGAATCAATCCACTATAATCAATAAGGATTACAATCTCCAATCTCCTCTCGATGTTTCTCTCAGTCTCTCTGGGTTTCTCTCTCTAAACAAGTTTAGACTTCTTAACCCTAAAACTGATAAAAACGCACTTTAATAAGCTGTTGTACGTCGCCTTCGTCCGACCAAGACCAAGACCCGCTCGTCCGGACTAAGGTTGCTGAGATCAAACGGAGCGCCGCAGACCCTTCGTCGGTCGGTCGGACGGACCTGTCGGTCCGACTAATCATGACGAACACTGCTGCGACCTCCAGAATCGTACCACGAGTGCTGGTCCGGACCACCATTACCTTGGTCCGGACCAGAGATGCTGCGAGCACCATTTTGAAGCCACACTCAACAAATCTCCACCTTGGCTTCAAACTAAACCATCCTGAAGAAAGCTTGATGTAACCCCCAACTGCACTCCCTTTACGGGTATGAGTGCTCCACCCTCAAGTCCTCAATCAATAACGGAGAACATGGAGCAAGTTCAAGCAATGCTCAAACTTCTCCCTCGGAACCGGCTTCGTCAACATATCAGACGCATTCTCATCAGTGTGAACCTTTGACAAAGTTAGGTCACCTGATGCTAACCACTCCCGAATCCTGTGATACCGCACATCAATATGCTTTGTCCTTGCGCTGTATACTTGATTCTTCGCCAAGTGAATTGCACTCTGACTGTCACAATGCAGCAACACACTGTCCTGCATGAAACCAAGTTCACTAACCAACCCCTTAAGCCAAACTGCTTCTTTCGCTGCCTCAGTCACTGCCATGTACTCTGCCTCTGTAGTCGATAAAGCCACTGTATCCTGAAGAGTAGACTTCCAACAGACGGGACCTCCGGAAAACATAAATGCATACCCTGTCATCGACCTACGAGAGTCGAGATTCCCAGCATAATCTGAATCCACATAGCCCACCACGTCTTCTGAAGCCTCTTTCTGATCAAACACTATCCCCAGATCACGAGTGCCCGCGAGATATCTGAAAACCCATTTAACTGCATTCCAATGCTCCTTTCCCGGGTTTGCCATATACCTGCTGACCACACTAACTGCATGCGATATGTCTGGTCTTGTACACACCATCAGATACATGAGACACCCAACTGCATTCGCATAGGGCACCTCCTCCATGCACTTTATCTCATCCTCTGAACTAGGACTCATCTTGGCAGAAAGTTTGAAGTGAGACGCAAGTGGGGTACTTACGGACTTGGAATCTTGCATGTTGAACCTCTGCAACACTTTCTGCAAATAACCACTCTGAGACAACCTCAACTGACCAGCCCTTCTGTCACGGTGAATTTCAATCCCAAGAATCTTCTTGGCAGCTCCAAGATCTTTCATGTCAAATTCACTGTTCAACATCGACTTCAACTTCCCAATTTCCTGCTTGCTTTTTGCTGCTACCAGCATGTCATCAACATATAAAGCAAGTATAATATAAGAACCATCTGAAAGGACACGATAGTATATGCAACAGTCATACTCACAGCGCGTGTACCCATGCGACACCATGAACAAATCAAAACGTTTGTACCACTGCCTGGGAGACTGCTTCAAGCCATACAATGACTTCTTCAACAAACACACATACTCCTCCTTACTAGGTTCCTTGAAGCCTTCAGGCTGTTGAATGTAAATCTGCTCGTCTAAGTCTCCATGGAGGAAAGCAGTTTTAACATCAAGCTGCTCTAACTCCATGTCATGCATCGCGACCATTGCTAAAAGTACACGGATAGAAGTGTGCTTCACAACCGGTGAAAAAATTTCATTATAGTCCACTCCTTCCTTCTGTGAATAACCTTTAGCAACTAACCGAGCCTTGTACTTTTCACCCTCTTTCTCTGACAACGCTTCCTTTTTTCGATACACCCATTTGCACCCAACGGCCTTCTTCCCCTTAGGCAATTTCACCAATTCCCAAGTTTTATTCTTGTAGAGCGACTCCATCTCTTCTGACATTGCTACAAGCCATTTGTCGTTGTCAGTACTGCTTGTAGCATCCTTGTAAGACAATGGATCTCCACTGCCAGCCACCAAAGCGAAACTAACCATGTCCTCAAAACCATACCGAACTGGAGGTTTGTGAACCCGTTTTTCCCTTCCTTTCGCGACTGTGTAAGGCTCCTCTTGCTGCTGCTGTGGGTCGTGATCAACATCACCTGTATCACTGAATGAACCAGGCTCCTCAAGCTCCACCTTGACTACGGATTTCTCCCTTGGACCCCCAGATTCTGTCTCATCATTCCGATTCAACATAAATGCCTCATCAAACACAACGTCCCTGCTGATCACCCTTTTCTGTGCCTCAGGATCCCAGAGCCTGTATCCTTTGACACCCTTTTCATACCCAAGAAAGATACACTTTCTGGACTTGGGATCAAGCTTCGACCTCTCCTTATCCGGCACATGCACATAAGCCGGGCAGCCAAAGATTCTCAAATCCAACAAATTAACTGGTTTACCTGACCAAACCTCTTGTGGGATCTTGAAATCAATGGCTGAAGAAGGAGACTTGTTGATGAGAAAACATGCCGTGTTGACTGCCTCTGCCCAAAATACCTTTGGCAACCCTGCATTCAACCGCATACATCTGGCCCTCTCTGTCAAGGTTCTGTTCATCCTTTCTGCTACTCCATTTTGCTGTGGAGTCCTTTTGACTGTGTAGTGTCGAGTAATCCCCTCTGAATCGCAGAAGGCCAAAAACTCCTTTTCCCTGTACTCTGTCCCATTATCAGTTCTGAAATACTTTATCTTTTTCCCTGTCTGAGTTTCAACCTGTGCTTTCCAAGTTTTAAATGTAGAAAACACATCAGACTTATGCTTCAAAAAATAAACCCATACCTTTCTAGAATAGTCATCAATGAAGCTGACAAAGTAATGAGCACCACTGTGAGAAGATATGGTAACTGGACCCCAGACATCTGAATGAACATAATCGAGGACTCCCTTGCTTGTATGAACACCTGTCTTGAAACTGACTCTGTGCTGCTTCTCATACACGCAATACTTGCAGAAATCCATCTTGCACGCTTTGACCCCCTTCAACAAGTCACGCTTATGAAGCTCCAACATACCACGCTCACCCATATGGCCAAGCCGCATATGCCAAAGTCTCGTGTCATCAGTGCTAGATTCTGCAGGTGTGGAGATAGCAACTCCACCTACAACTGTGTCCCCAATCAATTTGTACAAATTACCCACCTTCTGTCCCTTCATTAGCACCAAAGCTCCTCTGCTAATTTTCATTGCTCCACCTTGTGCTGTGTACATACACCCAGCTGAATCTAATGCTCCCAAAGAGATTAAATTCTTCCTAAGTTCAGGCACGTGTCTGACATTCCCCAAAACCCTCACAACTCCATCAAACATCTTAATTTTCACGTACTGATTCCAATGGCTTTGCAACGCATCATTACCCATTAGAACTGCATACCACCATTGCAAGGCTTATAATTGTCAAACCACCGCTTATTAGGGCACATATGATAAGAGCAAACTTAATCCAAAATCCATGACTCAAAGAAAATTGCTACCAAGAAACGGAGAGTAAATCAAGTCTGACGCCATCCTTCGATTTGTCCTCCGCAATACTAACGGATTCCACCTTCTTCTTCCCTTTTCGCCTCTGCAAGAGATTTTTCAAATCCTCGCATTGATTTTTGTAGTGCCCCATCTTGTGACAAAAGTGACACTCCACATCCTTTTTCGTGTTCGACCTCCTCTCGATTGCGACCTTTCCCGATTTGAACCTCCCTTCCTTTTGACTTGCTTCTACCTCGGCTCGACCGTGGCTTAGAGACAAAAAGACCTTGATCTGCATCAACATTATCATCCCTCCTCATCTTCTCATGAGACAAAGGGTACCGGTAACCTCATCGAGTGACAAGGTTTCCTTCCCATACATAAATCGTAGTCACCAGGATGATCATATGAAGGAGGCAAAGGATGCTAACAACAGGATAGCCTTATCCTCCTCATCAAGCGTTGCTCCAAAACCCACCAATAAGCGAGTTCAAGATATTATAGGAATTTAAATGTTCTAATAGATTCGTACCTTCCTTCATCTCACAATCCATACAGCTGTTTCTTGACATACAGCTTGTTGGTCAGATTCTTCCTCATGTACAAACCCTCGAGCTTTTTCCAGATCGCCTCTGCCGTCTCTGAGTCTAACACGTTGTGAATAACTTCATCGCCTAGGTTTAGACGAATAGAACTGGCTGCCTTAGCGTCAAGATCATCCCAAACACTATCTGTCATCTCCGCAGGCTTCTTCGTCTTCCCGTCTAAAGCCTTTGAGACACCTTGTTGGATCATAATATCCTTCATCCGCCGCTGCCACAAAGAGAAGTTATTCTTACCGGTGAACTTTTCCACCTCATACTTGATATTCGACATCTTTAGTGAAACCCTAGATTGAAACCCTAACTGGGTACTCTGCTAGAAACCTTAACCAAGAGCTCGATACCACTTTGTTGTGCGATCATCATGGAAGTCACAACTATTCTAGCAAGCACAATCAATCTAGAAACAAGAACAATAAAGATGAAGAACGCTAAGAAAGCAAGAAAACCAAGCACACAAGAACACGAGATTTACGTGGTTCACTACATGTGCCGTAGCTAATCCACGGGGAAGGGACGAATCAATCCACTATAATCAATAAGGATTACAATCTCCAATCTCCTCTCGATGTTTCTCTCAGGTCTCTCTGGGTTTCTCTCTCTAAACAAGTTTAGACTTCTTAACCCTAAAACTGATAAAAACGCACTTTAATAAGCTGCTGTACGTCACCTTCGTCCGGACCAAGACCCGCTCGTCCGACCAAGGTTGCCGAGATCAAACGGAGCGCTGCAGACCCTTCGTCCGGTCCCCCCGACCCGGTCCGACCAATCGCGGACCAACCGCGACGAACACCTGCGACTCGGTCGTATCCATTTAGTGCTTCGGTCCGACCACCATTACCTTGGTCCGACCGGAGATGCTTCGAGCACCATTTTGAAGCCACACTCAAACAAATCTTTGTTGTGCGCGATGTATCATGAAGTCACAACTATTCTAGCAAGCACAATCAATCTAGAAACAAGAACAATAAAGATGAAGAACGCTAAGAAAGCAAGAAAACCAAGCACACAAGAACACGAGATTTACGTGGTTCACTACACAGTGCATGTGT
Organism: Vaccinium myrtillus; assembly: GCA_016920895.1. NCBI lineage: Eukaryota > Viridiplantae > Streptophyta > Magnoliopsida > Ericales > Ericaceae > Vaccinium > Vaccinium myrtillus. Next base: position 42,684 of record JADGMU010000062.1, on the reverse strand, counting down.
AGCTAATCCCACTGGGGAAGGGACGAATCAATCCACTATAATCAATAAGGATTACAATCTCCAATCTCCTCTCGATGTTTCTCTCGGTCTCTGGGTTTCTCTCTAAACAAGTTTAGACTTCTAACCCTAAATCGATAAAAACGCACTTTAATAAGTCGTCAGAAAATCGCCTTGGTCCTGGACCAAGACCCGCCTCCCGGACTAAGATTGCTGAGATCATTCGAGCGCCGCGGTACCTTCGTCCGGACTGGGTCCGGACAATCATGGACCAACCATGGACGAACACTGCTGCGACCTCGTAATCGTACACGAAGTGCCGGTCCTACCACAATTACCTTGGTCCGGGCCCGTAGATGCCGCGAGCACCATTTTGAAGCCACACTCAACAAATCTCCACCTTGGCTTCAAACTGAACCATCCCAAGAAAAGCTTGATGTAACCCCAACCGCACTCCCGCTTTCACGGGTATGAGTGCTCCACCTCAAGTCCTCAATCAATAACGGAGAACATGGAGCAAGTTCAAAGCAATGCTCAAACTTCTCCTCGGAACCGGCCATCCCAACATATCGACGCATTCTCATCAAGCAGAACTTTGACAAAGTTAGGTCACCCGATGCTAACCACTCCCGAATCACACGTGATACCGCACATCAATATGCTTTGTCCTTGCGCCGTATACTTGATTCTTCGCCAAGTGAATTGCACTGATCATTTGTCAATGCAAAGAACACACCATCCCGCATGAAACCAAGTTCACTAACCAACCCTTTAAGCCAAACTGCTTTTTCACGCTTCTACCACCCATGTACTCGCCTCAGTAGTCGATAAAGCCACCAGTATCCTGAAGAGTAGACTTCAACAGACGGGACCTCCGGAAAACATAAATGCATACCCCGTCATCGACCTACGAGTCGAGATTCCCAAAGATAATCAATCCACATAGCCCACCACGTCTTCTGAAGCCTCTTTCTGATCAAACACTATCCCCAGATCACGAGTGCCCGCGAGATATCTGAAAACCCATTTAACTGCATTCCAATGCTCCTTTCCCGGGTTTGCCATATACCTGCTGACCACACTAACTGCATGCGATATGTCTGGTCTTGTACACACCATCAGATACATGAGACACCCAACTGCATTCGCATAGGGCACCTCCTCCATGCACTTTATCTCATCCTCTGAACTAGGACTCATCTTGGCGTAAAGTTTGAAGTGAGACGCAAGTGGGTACTTACGGACTTGGAATCTTGCATGTTGAACCTCCGCAACACTTTCAAATCACCAGCCCTTCAGTCACGGTGAATTTCAATCCCAAGAATCTTCTTGGCAGCTCCAAGATCTTTCATGTCAAATTCACTGTTCAACATCGACTTCAACTTCCCAATTTCCTGCTTGCTTTTTGCTGCTACTAGCATGTCATCAACATATAAAGCAAGTATAATATAAGAACCATCTGAAAGGACACGATAGTATATGCAACAGTCATACTCACAGCGCGTGTACCCATGCGACACCATGAACAAATCAAAGCGCTTGTACCACCGCCCGAGACTTCCAAGCCATACAATGACTTCTTCAACAAACACACATACTCCTCCTTACCAGTTCCTTGAAGCCTTCATCGCATGTAAATCTGCTCGTCTAAGTCTCCATGGAGGAAAGCAGTTTTAACATCAAGCTGCTCTAACTCCATGTCATGCATCGCGACCATTGCTAAAATTACACGGATAGAAGTGTGCTTCACAACCGGTGAAAAAATCTCATTATAGTCCACTCCTTCCTTCTGTGAATAACCTTTAGCAACTAACCGAGCCTTGTACTTTTCACCCTCTTTCTCTGACAACGCTTCCTTTTCGATACACCCATTTGCACCCAACAACCTTCTTCCCTTAGGCAATTTCACCAATTCCCAAGTTTTATTCTTGTAGAGCGACTCCATCTCTTCCGACATTGCTACAAGCCATTTGTCGTTGTCAGTACTGCTTGTAGCATCCTTGTAAGACAATGGATCTCCACTGCCAGCCACCAAAGCGAAACTAACCATGTCCTCAAAACCATACCGAACTGGAGGTTTGTGAACCCGTTTTTCCCTTCCTTTCGCGACTGTGTAAGGCTCCTCTGCTGCTGGGCTGGGGTCGTGATTAACATCACTCAGATCATCAATGAACCCGGGCTCCTCAAGCTCCACCTTGACTACGGATTTCTCCCTTGGACCCCGTGATTCTGTCTCATCATTCCGATTCAACATAAATGCCTCATCAAACACAACGTCCTGCCGATCACCCTTTTCCGTGCCTCGGGATCCCGCAGAGTCGTATCCTTTGACACCCTTTTCATACCCAAGAAAGATACACTTTCTGGACTTGGGATCAAGCTTCGACCTCTCCTTATCCGGCACATGCACATAGCCGGGCAGCCAACGATTCTCAAATCCGACAAATTAACTGGTTTACTCGACCAAACCTCTTGTGGGATCTTGAAATCAATGGTCAAGAAGGAGACTTGTTGATGAGAAAACATGCCGTGTTGACCGCCTCGCCCAAAATACCTTCGGCAACCCCATTCAACCGCATACATCCGCCCTCTCTGTCAAGGTTCTTTCATCCTTTATCCTTTCTCCATTTCCATTTTGCTGTGGAGTCCTTTTTTGATGTGTAGTGTCGAGTAATCCTCCGAATCGCGAAGTAAGGCCAAAAACTCCTTTTCCCGTACTGTCCCATTGTCGGCTTCAAATACTTTATCTTTTTCCCCTCTCTGAGTTTCAACTTTGTGCTTTCCAAGTTTTCAACGTAGCAAACACATCGGACTTATGCTTCAAAAAATAAACCCATACCTTTTCGGAATAGTCATCAATGAAGTGACAAAGTAATGAGCACCACTTGTGAGAAGATATGGTAACCGGACCCCAGGACATCGAATGAACATAATCGAGACTTCCTTGCTTGTATGAACACTGTCTTGAAACCCGACTCTGTCTTGCTTCCCATACACGCAATACTTGCAGAAATCCATCTTGCACGCCTTGACTCCCTTCAACAAGTCACGCTTATGAAGCTCCAACATACCACGCTCACCCATATGGCCAAGCCGCATATGCCAAAGTCTCGTGTCATCAGTGCTAGATTCTGCAGGTGTGGAGATAGCAACTCCACCTACAACTGTGTCCCCAATCAGCTTGTACAAATTACCCACCTTCTGTCCCTTCATTAGCACCAAAGCTCCTCTGCTAATTTTCATTGCTCCACCTTGTGCTGTGTACATACACCCAACTGAATCTAATGCTCCTAAAGAGATTAAATTCTTCCTAAGTTCAGGCACGTGTCTGACATTCCCCAAAACCCTCACAACTCCATCAAACATCTTAATTTTCACGGTACCGATTCCAATGGCTTTGCAAACTGCATCATTACCCATTAGAACCGTACCACCATTGCAAGGCTTATAATTGTCAAACCACTCCTTATTAGGGCACATATGATAAGAGCAACCAGAATCCAAAATCCATGACTCTGAAAGAAAATTGCTACCTGAAGAAACGGAGAGTAAATCTGCGTCGATCTCATTGTCTGATTTGTCCTCCGCAATACTAACGGATTCCACATTCTTCTTCCCCTTTTTCGCCTCTGCAAGAAGATTTTTCAAATCCTCGCATTGATTTTTGTAGTGCCCCATCTTGTGACAAAAGTGACACTCCACATCCTTTTTCGTGTTCGACTTCCCTCTCGATCGCGACCTTTCCGATTTGAACCTCCTTCCCTTTTGACTTGCTTCTACCTCTCGCTCGACTGGCTTAGACAAAAAGACCTTGATCTGCAACAACATTATCATCCCTCCTCATCTTCTCATGAGACAAAAGGGTACTGGTAACCTCATCGAGTGACAAGGTTTCCTTCCCATACATAACTGTAGTCACCAGATGATCATATGAAGGAGGCAGTGATGCTAACAACAGGATAGCCTTATCCTCCTCATCAAGCGTTACTCCAAAACCCACCAGCCAAGTTCTGCGAGTTCAGACATATTATAGGAATTTAAATGTTCTAATAGATTCGTGCCTTCCTTCATCTCGCAATCCGCTGTACCGTTTCTTGACATACAAATTGTTGGTCGATTCTTCCTCATGTACAAACCTCGAGTTTTTTCCGGATCGCCTCTGCTGTCTCTCGAGTCTAACACGTTGTGAATAACTTCATCGCCTAGGTTTAGACGAATAGAATCGCCGCTTAGCGCCAAGATCATCCCAAACACTGTCCTGTCATCTCCGCAGCTTCTTCGCCTCTTCCCGTCTAAAGCCTTTGAGACACCTTGTTGGATCATAATATCCTTCATCCGCCTGCTGCCACAAAGAGAAGTTATTCTTACCGGTGAACTTCTCCACCTCATACTTGGTATTCGACATCTTTAGTGAAACCCTAGATTGAAACCCTAATCGGGTACTCGCTAGAAACCCTAACCAAGAGCTCGATACCACTTTGTTGTGCGATCTTTGAAGTCACAACTATTCTAGCAAGCACAATCAATCTAGAAACAAGAACAATAAAGATGAAGAACGCTAAGAAAGCAAGAAAACCAAGCACACAAGAACACGAGATTTACGTGGTTCACTACACAGGCTTGTGTAGCTAATCCACGGGGGGAAGGGACGAATCAATCCACTATAATCAATAAGGATTACAATCTCCAATCTCCTCTCGATGTTTCTCTCAGTCTCTCTGGGTTTCTCTCTCTAAACAAGTTTAGACTTCTTAACCCTAAAACTGATAAAAACGCACTTTAATAAGCTGCTGTACGTCGCCTTGGTCCGGACTGCCAACATCGGCCTGCTGTCGAACCTCGTATATCTTGATCTCTCCACCAACTCTTTCTCGGGAACAATCCCACTTTCTATCGTGAATCCCACTAAGGTTGTCGAGTCAGATTTTTTGAGAAACTCTATAACAGGACAACTTGACCCGCGGTTATTCCCGGACCGTAGGTCAAGTCAGGCTAAAACCGGTCTGCTTAGCATGCAAAGGCTACTCTTCCAAGATACTTTGCTCGGCGGGCCCCTCCCGTCAGAGATTGGTAATTTGGAAAACTTGACTATCTTGGCTTTAGATAATTACAATTTTTCGCCCAATTCCTTAGTCCTTGGGTAATTTGAGTAAAATAACTTACCTACATCTCAACCAAAACCAATTTTCTAGCCAAATTCCTAAGAGTTTCGGTACTCTGACCGAGTTAACCGGTTTGAGCCTGTTTTCTAACAACTTATCCGGTTCAGTACCAAAAGAAATCGGAATTCATTCATCATTGGTATCTTTCCATTTAGTCTGGAACAACTTGAGCGGTAAATTACCTCTCCAAGTTTGTCAAGGTGGAAGGCTAATGAATTTCACCGCGGGTTACAATAATTTCTCCGGTCCGATACCTGTTGTAAGCTTAATAGGCCGAGCTTCCTTTGGTTTGGCAAATTCATGCCCAAAACATATACATTTGGGTATATCGTATTTTTTTATGGCACTGTAATCTTTGGTATTTATTTTTAGAGTGTCTGTTTTAGGTGTGGAAAAAGAATCATATCAATATGTATTTTTATTCGAGTGCGGTAGTTTTTTTAGTCAAGACGGATTGCTCATTTTGAAGACAAAGTTGGATGCTAAATGCTTTTGCTTGAGCATTTCAATGATATCTACTAGCACAACATTCTGATTGAGTTTGCTGGAGCAAAGCAGTCGGCAACAATGCACACGGAAAAAGTTAGATGCTGCACGTTTTGCACAAGCCTTTCAAGGCCCTTTTATTAGCAAAACATTCTGTTTGTTTTTGCTGGATTTTTTGCTCGAGCAAAACAGCCGGCAAAAATGCCCGATTCAGCAACTATAAAATCTCAGCGATTAGGTTTTTTCTAATTACCACAGCAGCCATATTTCGACCCTTTGTGCCTCTCTCATCAAAATACCAGCCACGAGTGCTAGGGTTCATGAACTTTGAAGATTTGTGAAGGCTTTTCACTGCCGTGCGATCAAGATCATCTTCAAAGGGTTTCATCGTTCATATTCAATTCAACGTTTCTCTGTCAAAGTCCTTTCGTGGAGTTCGAAGGGCAAAATAGTTGGAAGGCTAGAGGATTCAAGATGTGGCGATCATGCAAGGGTGTGATGTACGTGGATTCGGCGAGTAGGGCTTAGGATTCGTGGTAAGGATACACGGTCATCGAGTAAGTCTACTTGTAATCACACATTTATTTAGTTCATGATTCTTTCCCGTGGTTTTTTACCCTTTTCGGGGATTTTGCACGTAAATCTTGTGCCTTGTTCTTTTATCGTTTAGTTTGAAGAAGTTTCTTCTTCTTATTATTATTCATCGCATCGATTTAGGAATTTCATTTGGTATCGAGCGGGTCGCTCTTTTTTGGAATATTCTTATTCTTAGCGGATCCGGTTTTTCATATCGTTAGCGATGGAGTTAAATACAAATAGACCACCGATATTAGAAAGGACTAATTTTGATCATTGGAAAGCAAAAATGGTAGCCTATCTTAAGGCTATTGACGAGGATGTCTTGAATGCTTGTGAGGTTAAATATACACCTCCAACAGTAACGGTTGATGGTGTCACAACACCAAAACCTAATGCTAGTTATACCCCAGCAGAGAGATCTGTAAGAGTTGCGAATAGTCGTGCCTTAAACGTACTTTTTACTTATGTTGATACTAAGGAGTTTCATCGCATCTCAACTTGTAGGGTTGCGAAGGAAGCTTGGGATATTTTGGTTACAACGCATGAAGGGACGGACACTGTAAAACAAGGAAAACTACAGCGAGTAACCACACAGTATGAGATGATTAGGATGAACGAGGATGAGACATTTGACGAGTTTTATGCTAAACTAAATCACATTATAACATCTCATTCAGCACGTTAGTATGGCTACTATGATGCATTGTTATTTGATGGTTCCCATGTTTCATGGCTGTTCATTGCACACTATTATTCCCTGATATTCTTGGTTATTATTTCCTTTGTCCTTTCGTGACAAAAAGGGGGAGAAGTTTAAAACTAACAGTTTGTGTGAAGTGTTTCTGTCTGTGGTGCAGCTTGCAGGTTTCCTATTCACACTCTTTTAGGAGATGTAGTTTTTAGTGTTCAGTGTGATTTGTCATGGAAGTGCCAAAGGGGGGGAGATTGTAAGCCCAATAGGCTGAGATTCATTTGGTTTGGCAAATTCATGCCAAAAACATATACATTTGGGTATAGCGTATTTTTTTATGGCACTGTAATCTTTGGTATTTATTTTTAGAGTGTCTGTTTTAGGTGTGGAAAAAGAATCATATCAATATGTATTTTTATTCGAGTGCGGTAGTTTTTTTAGTCAAGACGGATTGCTCATTTTGAAGACAAAGTTGGATGCTAAATGCTTTTGCTTGAGCATTTCAATGATATCTACTAGCACAACATTCTGATTGAGTTTGCTGGACGTTTTGCTGGAGCAAAGCAGTCGGCAACAATGCACACGGAAAAAGTTAGATGCTGCACGTTTTGCTCAAGCCTTTCAAGGCCCTTTTATTAGCAAAACATTCTGTTTGTTTTTTGGATTTTTGCTCGAAGCAAAGCAAAAGCAAAAATGCCCGATTCAAAGAACTATAAAATCTCAGCGATTAGGTTTTTCTAATTACCACAAGACCATATTTCGACCCTTTGTGCCTCTCTCATCAAAATACCAGCCACGAGTGCTAGGGTTCATGAACTTTGAAGATTTGTGAAGGCTTTTCACTGCCGTGCGATCAAGATCATCTTCAAAGGGTTTCATCGTTCATATTCAATTCAACGTTTCTCTGTCAAAGTCCTTTCGTGGAGTTCGAAGGGCAAAATAGTTGGAAGGCTAGAGGATTCAAGATGTGGCGATCATGCAAGGGTGTGATGTACGTGGATTCGGCGAGTAGGGCTTAGGATTCGTGGTAAGGATACACGGTCATCGAGTAAGTCTACTTGTAATCACACATTTATTTAGTTCATGATTCTTTCCCGTGGTTTTTTACCCTTTTCGGGGATTTTCCACGTAAATCTTGTGCCTTGTTCTTTTATCGTTTAGTTTGAAGAAGTTTCTTCTTCTTATTATTATTCATCGCATCGATTTAGGAATTTCATTTGGTATCAGAGCGGGTCGCTCTTTTTGGAATATTCTTATTCTTAGCGGATCCGATTTTTCATATCGTTAGCGATGGAGTTAAATACAAATAGACCACCGATATTAGAAAGGACTAATTTTGATCATTGGAAAGCAAAAATGGTTGCCTATCTTAAGGCTATTGACGAGGATGTCTTGAATGCTTGTGAGGTTAAATATACACCTCCAACAGTAACGGTTGATGGTGTCACACCAAAACCTAATGCTAGTTATACCCAAGAGAGATCTGTAAGAGTTGCGAATAGTCGTGCCTTAAACGTACTTTTACTTATGTTGATACTAAGGAGTTTCATCGCATCTCTACTTGTAGGGTTGCGAAGGAAGCTTGGGATATTTTGGTTACAACGCATGAAGGGACGGACACTGTAAAACAAGGAAAACTACAGCGAGTAACCACACAGTTTGAGATGATTAGGATGAACGAGGATGAGACATTTGACGAGTTTTATGCTAAACTAAATCACATTATAACATCTCATTCAGCACGTTAGTATGGCTACTATGATGCATTGTTATTTGATGGTTCCCATGTTTCATGGCTGTTCATTGCACACTATTATTCCCTGATATTCTTGGTTATTATTTCCTTTGTCCTTTCGTGACAAAAAGGGGGAGAAGTTTAAAACTAACGGTTTTTGTGAAGTGTTTGCGTCACTTGCGGGTTTCCTATTCACACTCTTTTTAGGAGATGTAGTTTTTAGTGTTTCGGTGTGATTTGTCATGGAAGTGCCAAAGGGGGGAGATTGTAAGCCCAATAGGTGAGATTCATTTGGTTTGGCAAATTCATGCCCAAAACATATACATTTGGGTATATCGTATTTTTTTATGGCACTGTAATCTTTGGTATTTATTTTTAGAGTGTCTGTTTTAGGTGTGGAAAAAGAATCATATCAATATGTATTTTTATTCGAGTGCGGTAGTTTTTTTAGTCAAGACGGATTGCTCATTTTGAAGACAAAGTTGGATGCTAAATGCTTTTGCTTGAGCATTTCAATGATATCTACTAGCACAACATTCTGATTGAGTTTGCTGGACGTTTTGCTGGAGCAAAGCAGTCGGCAACAATGCACACGGAAAAAGTTAGATGCTGCACGTTTTGCTCAAGCATTTCAAGGCCCTTTTATTAGCAGAACATTCTGTTTGTTTTTGCTGGATTTTTTGCTCTAGCAAAACAGCCGGCAATAATGCCAGATTCAGCAACTATAAAATCTCAGCGATTAGGTTTTTTCTAATTACCACAACAGCCATATTTCGACCCTTTGTGCCTCTCTCATCAAAATACCAGCCACGAGTGCTAGGGTTCATGAACTTTGAAGATTTGTGAAGGCTTTTCACTGCCGTGCGATCAAGATCATCTTCAAAGGGTTTCATCGTTCATATTCAATTCAACGTTTCTCTGTCAAAGTCCTTTCGTGGAGTTCGAAGGGCAAAATAGTTGGAAGGCTAGAGGATTCAAGATGTGGCGATCATGCAAGGGTGTGATGTACGTGGATTCGGCGAGTAGGGCTTAGGATTCGTGGTAAGGATACACGGTCATCGAGTAAGTCTACTTGTAATCACACATTTATTTAGTTCATGATTCTTTCCCGTGGTTTTTTACCCTTTTCGGGGATTTTCCACGTAAATCTTGTGCCTTGTTCTTTTATCGTTTAGTTTGAAGAAGTTTCTTCTTCTTATTATTATTCATCGCATCGATTTAGGAATTTCATTTGGTATCAGAGCGGGTCGCTCTTTTGGAATATTCTTATTCTTAGCGGATCCGGTTTTTCATATCGTTAGCGATGGAGTTAAATACAAATAGACCACCGATATTAGAAAGGACTAATTTTGATCATTGGAAAGCAAAAATGGTAGCCTATCTTAAGGCTATTGACGAGGATGTCTTGAATGCTTGTGAGGTTAAATATACACCTCCAACAGTAACGGTTGATGGTGTCACAACACCAAAACCTAATGCTAGTTATACCCCAGCAGAGAAATCTGTAAGAGTTGCGAATAGTCGTGCCTTAAACGTACTTTTTACTTATGTTGATACTAAGGAGTTTCATCGCATCTCTACTTGTAAGGTTGCGAAGGAAGCTTGGGATATTTTGGTTACAACGCATGAAGGGACGGACACTGTAAAACAAGGAAAACTACAGCGAGTAACCACACAGTTTGAGATGATTAGGATGAACGAGGATGAGACATTTGACGAGTTTTATGCTAAACTAAATCACATTATAACATCTCATTCAGCACGTTAGTATGGCTACTATGATGCATTGTTATTTGATGGTTCCCATGTTTCATGGCTGTTCATTGCACACTATTATTCCCTGATATTCTTGGTTATTATTTCCTTTGTCCTTTCGTGACAAAAAGGGGGAGAAGTTTAAAACTAACAGTTTGTGTGAAGTGTTTGTGTCTGTGGTGCAGCTTGCAGGTTTCCTATTCACACTCTTTTAGGAGATGTAGTTTTTAGTGTTCAGTGTGATTTGTCATGGAAGTGCCAAAGGGGGGGAGATTGTAAGCCCAATAGGCTGAGATTCATTTGGTTTGGCAAATCCATGCCCAAAACATATACATTTTGGTATATCGTATTTTTTATGGCACTTAATCTTTGGTATTTATATTTAGAGTGTCTACTTTTAGGTGTGGAAAAGGAATCATATCAATATGTATTTTTATTCGAGTGCGGTAGTTTGCTGGACGTTTTGCTCGAGCAAAGCAGTGCGGCAACAATGCACACGAAAAAAGTTAAATGCTTTGCACGTTTTGCTCAAGCATTTCAAGACCCTTTATTAGCAAAAATTGCGTTTGTTTTTTTGCTTTGGATTTTTGCTCGAGCAAAACAAATGGCAAAAATGCCCGATTCAAAGAACTATAAAATCTCAGAAGCCATATTTCAACCCTTTGTGCCTCTCTCATCAAAATACCAGCCACGAGTGCTAGGGTTCATGAACTTTGAAGATTTGTGAAGGCTTTTCATTGCCATGCGATCAAGATCATCTTCAAAGGGTTTCATCGTTCATATTCAATTCAACGTTTCTCTATCAAAGTCCTTTCGTGGAGTTCAAAGGGCAAAATAGTTGGAAGGCTTGAGGATTCCAGATGTGGCGATCATGCAAGGGTGTGATGTACATGGATTCGGCGAGTAGGGCTTAGGATTCGTGGTGAGGATACACGGTCATCGAGTAAGTCTACTTGTAATCACACATTTATTTAGTTCATGATTCCTTCCCGTGGTTTTTTACCCTTTTCGGGGTTTTTCCACGTAAATCTTGTGCCTTGTTCTTTTATCGTTTAGTTTGAAGAAGTTTCTTCTTCTTATTGTTATTCATCGCATCGATTTAGGAATTTCACCTATAAGCCTCAAAAATTGCACATCCTTATACAGAGTCCGGCTCGAATACAACCAATTAAATGGAAATCTTGATCAAGATTTCAGAGTGTATCCGAACCTCACTTATATCGATTTGAGCCACAACAAATTACAAGCGAAAATTTTACCCACCTGGGCAGAATGAAAGAATTGGACATTTCTGAATTTTGGTGGGAATTCTATTGGAGGTGAAATCCCATTGGAAATTTCCCAGTTGAACTAGCTTGGAAAGCTTGACCTTTCCTCCAACAATATTTCCAGTATAATTCCGGCACAAGTTGGACAATTGTTGAAATTATTGATGTTAAACTTGAGTGACAACAACATTTTTTATCAAATAACATTAGCAATTGGGGGACTATCCAATTTGGATACACTTGATCTCTCAATGAACATGCTAAGTGGGCCGATTCCGTATCAAATTGGGGACATTTCAAGATTACTATTTTTAAGTTTGAGTAAAAACCACTTGAATGGGAGCATCCCATATCAAATTGGCAATCTTGTAACTTTGCAAACTCTGCTTGATCTTAGTTACAACTCACTCACCGGCCGGACAGATTTCGCCTCAACTCGGGAAGCTGATTAGCCTAGAAGCTTTGAATATCTCCCACAACTCTCTCTCTGATTCTAAACCAGTCTCATTCGGGCAAATGGTGAGCTTGTTAGCGATCGATTTGTCGTTCAATCAATTGGAGGGTCCTCTACCTGACTCCAGGGCTGTTAATATTTCTCCACCGGAAGCATTTTTTCATAACAAGAACCTATGTGGTGATCCAGCCCAAGGTTTGACACCATGTAACGACTCAGTATCTGGCGGTGGTAAGGGAAGTAAAGGGAACTCGTGGGTGATTGTTATTGCAGTTTCTGCCTCGTTAGGCTCGTTGTTTCTCTTGCTCTTGCTTCTTGTGGTTATTGCGTTTCATCGAAGAATTAACCGGAGAAGCGAGAGAGAAGATGAGATAATTAAAGGGAGAAAACATCTTTTTGATCCATAATTTTTGCGGGAGACTAGTGTATGGAGATATCATCCGGGCTACCAATGATTTTGACGATGCATACTGCATTGGAGAGGGAGGATCAGCTAAAGTTTACAAAGTGAACTTACCAAGTGGACAGGTACTTTTGAAAATTTTTAAGTTTAGTTTTTTTTCTTCCCCGAAAAAACAAAGTTAACTTACCCTCCATGTCCTAGACGTTTGTGTTAAAAAATATTGTCCCACATTGTCTAGGAGTAGAATGAGTGATCACTTAATATATGTTGGGGTCTCTCCAGTCATTGCCAATTGGTTTTGAGATGGATATAAAGTCTCCACATGGTATCCGAGCGGGTCCTATTCCACTCCACATTTAAAAAAAAAAAATCGCAATCCCACACCCACGATGACTGACCATCGATCAAAAAGGCTGCAAGATGATGGACCAAAAAAGTGGCCACACGTGACAGACCTCAAATGCGGCTACACGTGAGGGGGGTGTTAAAAAATATTGTCCCACATTGCCTAGGAGTGGAATGAGTGATCACTTAATATATGTTGGGGACTCTCCACTCATTGCCAATTAATTTTGAGATGGATATAAAGTCTCCACAGTTTGGACATGGAGGGTACTTTTCGATACGATTTTTGACAGAAAAGTTTTGTTGCATGCGCCTTTAAAGGCCATGACCATGGTATGCAGCTCAACAAATAGGTCCTTTAAAAAGTTTGGAGGCCTAACTCAAATTTGAGTAAAAGCTTGATTTCGCATCACCCACCCCGATCATCAACCCTTTTTTTGTTTTTACTCAGAACTTGATTAAAATATATTCAAAAACAATTTAACTCCCAATTTTTCCTCTCTCTCTCTCTCTCTCCCCACCACCGTCGACCACCATCACCACACAGAAAAAACCTTGATTTCACGCCTTCCTCGCCACCGTCGACCTAGATCTACCACCACCGTCGACCACTAGCTACCACCACCGTTGAACAGATTTTTGCATCACCACTAGCTACGCCCACCACTATCAACAACAAAGATCTCGCCGTTGCACATTTGGTTTTGGTTCTTCCTTGATTTGGGGAAAAAAAAGGAGATAAAATTCAATTTAATATGGGTATGGTTCAGAGACTGAAGTACTCAGATTTTGAATTTGGTTCAAGATCCGAGTACGGGCCGGGTATGCGCTAACCCGAAAAACTTAAACGACCCTGCTAGAATGACTTGTCACAACTCTCATCGAACGAATTAACTGTTTTTCTTATAGTTTTATCTTACTCGGGGACCTCTTACTAGTATTGTTTTTTGGGATATGTTTTCTATAATTAACATTTTCTACTGTCTAAATCCTAATCAGGTAGTAGCAGTGAAAAAGCTATTTCGGCATGAATGTTTGGAGTCTGGGGATATCAAGAATTTCGCAAATGAGATCGCAACGCTGACAGAAATAAGGCACCGGAACATAGTGAAACTCTACTGGTTCTGTTACCATGAAAAGCACAGTTTTTTAGTTTGCGAGTACATGGAAAGAGGAAGCTTGGCGAATGTTTTGAGGAGAGAGAAGGATGCCAAGGAGTTGAATTGGAGTAAGAGAGTGAATGTAGTTAAAGGGGTGGCTTACGCTTTATCTTACTTGCATCATAACTATGTGCCTCCCATAATTCATCGAGATATATTGAGCAAGAATGTTTTGTTGAACTCGGAAATGGAGGCTCATGTCTCAGATTTTGGCACTGCAAGGTTTTTAAAGCCCAATTCTTCAAATTGGACTGCAGTTGCAGGCACATACGGATATATTGCTCCAGGTAACTTAAATTAGTGCTTTGGAAATTTCGAAAACAAAGGTCCTTTAATTTGCATTTTACTGTACCTTTTTTTTTTTTTTTGCGGTGAAGCCAATGCAAATTGCAAGAATATATTGGTACAATTCGATATTGAATGAACACCTTTAGGTTTCACATTAAGCGTTATAATCCTTAGATTTTGGAAAAATTTCGGTTAAAGATAGCTGGAAGTTCATGCCATTTTCAATTGCACACGACAACAAAACCACATTTTCAAACAGGTCTAGAATAATTTGTTCTAGTTCAAAGGCAACTGCTACAAATTACCATCGTTTATTGTCTTGCTTTGTACTATGTATGAGTGAGATCTAACATGTGACATTGTTGCTGTGTTTTTCCTTTGACACGGCCAGAATTATCATACACAATGGCAGTGACAGAAAAGTGCGACGTGTACAGTTTTGGTGTTTTGATACTCGAGATTCTGATGGGATCGCATCCAGGGGAACTCATTTCAATGTTGTACTCATCGGTTGACAACGAACGCATACAATTAGCAGAAGTCTTGGATCCTCGTCTCTCACTTCCAACAAGCCAAAAGCTAAAAGATGAATTGGATTCCATTCTGAATTTAGCAATATGGTGCTTACGTGCTGATCCAAATTCTAGACCTACCATGTACGAGGTGTCTCAGGTGCTTGAGATGAAAGCTGTAGCTGCCAGAGAGAGCCCAGAGTTAGTTAAGGAGTCAGTTTTTAAGTCTGTGAATTCTGTTGGAGAGGGTATTGAGCTGGATCAGGGATGGAGCCAAGATTCAAATTTGGAGGTGGCACCAAAAAAGAACAATATACTCTCTCCGTCCCAAGAAGAATGTTTAATCAGTAAATCGATGACTTAGAGTTGGTGGGTGGTTATGAAGCAAAACAATATTTTTTTGGTGAGAGGTTAGGGACCGACAGTCGCCCGTGCCACCCCGCCCCTCTCAAAAGCTCCATCCCTGAGCTGAATGCTAGTTAGTACTTCGAAGCTAGATATTTGTCCCTTTCGTTCTCTCTTTTAGTTGTGTAATCAACGACAGAGTTAGGATTTGTGGGCGATAATGTCAAATACCTAAAGCCATGTTCATGAAATGGATTTTTATTTTCTTGGCCTATAGACTATCTGTTTGTTTCATCTTTGTTGCATTTTAGAGTTTGTACTGTGGAGGCCCATGAGCCGTGTAATTTCTATTACTTTTATCAGTATAAAACACATTTCTTCATCCCAAAAAACAACTTCACGTATATTTTCATTTTTTTTTACGCCGTTTGCAAAAAATTGAGAGGCTATTTTGTAATAAAGGAGAAGTACGAAAGGAAGGTATAGATTTCCAACAACACGAAGGTCCCCAAAGATAATTGCACAAAACAGAGTTGGAAAATGATTGGGCAAATCAATGTGGATTCATCTTGTTAAGGATTTTTGTGGTCGTGTTATAAATTCATGAGGTCTAATATTTGTACAAGCATCAAATAACCTAACAACAATTACTTTAGTGCAATTTTGATAACTTTGCATTCGGATCAACAAATCGACTCATTTGGAGGAGTATCCATCGGCTCAATTAAAATGATTACTCACTTTTGTAGGAAATTGGTCGGAGAACGTTTAAACTTACTGCCGCACGTTAGGATAAGCAACAATGTACTAATAGTTACCGATTAAATTATTTGGTCATTAATCCTTGGCATCAATTGGAGTTACTTATCTATAGCTAGCAAACTATGGAAAAGAAAAAAAAAAAATAGGAGCTCCCAAATATTAGAATCGAACCCAGACTTAAGTCTTGTTACTTTTTTTTGAATGCCTAAATGGCTACAATCACCCAAATTTCAGAGCACTTTGTTGGGAAGATTGATTCTCAACTTTCGGGTTATTCATTCGAATTGGGAAGGAATTTACCAAGTACAGAAATACAATAACCACATAGGATAGGAAAAGTTCACAGGGAACATAAATCTGCATAAAAGGAAATAACCTGGAACAAAATAGTAATGAAAAAAAAAATGCAAACTCACAGATTCGTAACAGAATTCATTTTACAGAAATCGACTTCAAACATCTGAAAAGAAAAATCTGAAACTCCACCGGCGAGCGCCAAACTTCAGATCTCCAAACTCCGACTGAAATCCTGATAAGGAGACTCTTATTCTGCAAGAATTTCACTTGGATGAATTTTTATTTCATGGATGCTGGCCCCAGGGTTTATCCAAAGGGCAATTCAGACTTCGGAGGCAACCCACCAACTGAACAAGTCAAATGAAAAATTAGTGTTCTGATTCACCTTCAACACAGGAATCACAACAGTTTTTAAATTTTCAAATAATTTTTGGAGTTGCCATGTAAAAAATCAGCGCAATCTGATCCATTAGCTAATTCTCTTAATTTTCTTTAAAATTCCTTCGGAATTCGGGATTTTGAATGAGAAAATGAGCTCATTTTTCTGAGGCAAATTAAAAATTTAGTTTTAAATTAGGAAACAGCTCGAATAAGTTGTGTGGGACCCCAGAGCGTGCCCCACACGCCCATCAAAGCATAATCTATACACAATAGGATCCATACGTGTAGATAGAGAAGACATAATTTCATTGCCAACAATTGCAAAAACAATTTCTGCAACAAAATGAAGTTAGAAATTTCTCAAATGACGTGGATAAATGAAAATCACTTCACGAAAGCTATTAGCAGAAAAAGATGAGTAAAACAAAGTGAGAGAATGGATGTTGCTTGCTTACTTAGGTTCTTCGGCCTTTCCTTTTCTGTTTCTTCTGAAGTTTCTGCCCTCTCCCAATCGTCTCGACAAACCAATAGTGATACCTTCTGGTAAGAGTTGTCCCAATGACCAACCCAAAGACTAGCCCAGTTCCATATCCCAAAGCTATGACCATCCAATAAACACCTCTGGAAAACTCCAAATCGTGACCTTGAAAGATAGACGGAGGTGGTGGTGAGGTCATTGGGTTTCCGCATAACTTCGACAATGGGACGCCACACAATCCCGAATTCCCATCATATGAACTATTTTCATATGTATCAAATTGTTTCCCTCGAGGTATAGGGCCAATGAGTCGATTATGAGAAACATTCAAAAATTCAAGAAATGTGAGTTGGGTCAGTTGCCAGGGAATTTGTCCTGAGAGCAAGTTTTGGGATAGGTCCAACGACTCCAATTCTGTCAATTTTGCCAACGATGGTGGGATAGCACCAGTGAGTTTGTTGTTAGAAATGTTTAGCACATGAAGCCCACTGAGAGTTGCAAAGGATTCTGGGATATCCCCAACAAATGTGTTGTTCGAGAGATTAACAATCACCAAGGCACTTGGAATCATCTCGTACAACAATTGTATCCCTTTGTTGATCACTTTCATCGAGTAAAGAACCCTCGGTATAATGATTTGTACCTTACGAGCTGTTGATTGGAGTTCAGAATCGGAAATTGATCCCATATATGTCAAATTCTTTTTTTTTGATCATTTTCATTCCATTCCAGTTACGAATGTATTCTGATGACAAATTACCTGAAAAGCCATTGTAAGAGAGGTCAACTATCTGCAACTTTTGAAATGTAGAATTGTTTTTGGGATTCCCAATGTGGCCATGGAATTTGTTTGATCCCAAAAGAAGAATCTTTAACTTAGGAAGAGCTCCCAACCAAAAGGGGAAAGTATCCTCAATCTGATTATTCTGAAGAGCGAGACACTCCAGCATTGTGCAATTTGCCAATGATCTTGGTACCGGCCCCTGTAGTTGATTTCGACCTAAATCAATCATCACCAATTGGCTATTCATTGTGAATGTTGAAGTAATATTTCCGTGGAAACTATTGCCACTTAGATTCAACACGAACAGATCCTCGTTATTACTAGCCAAACATGGAGGTATTGTGCCATTTAAATTATTGTTGGACAAATCAAGCACGTAGAGTGAATTGTTGTGGCATAGTGATGGTGGAATTGGTCCCGACAAGTTGTTATCGCGGGTGTTATAAAAAAACATGCTTGGTGGTGGAACGGGAAGCAATCCTTGAACCTTGTTAGACGAGATGTCGAACCATTGTAGAAAACTCCATGGGATGGCTGTCGATTGCTGCTGGAAGCCTGTCAAAAAGTTCCGGTTAAATTCTGCGACTTTTATTGTTTCTTTACTCGAGTTCCACATCCATATTGGTACTATCATACTATGCCTAGAATTTTGTTTCTGGACAAAAGTAACATCTGTAATTCAGCTTGAAATTTTAGAATGCTAGGAAACTCAACTAAGTTGCATGACCCCAATCCTAGAGCATCAGGCTTTGGGAGAGTACCATTGATACTATTTTTGTTGAGCACTGTTAGTTTGTTTTCCCCTAAATCCAATGAGACCAGGTTTGGGAGTTTCATAAACATGTCTAGCTCCACAATACCATGAAAATTTTAAATGAAAGGTCTACCACTGTTAAATAGGCATGGTTCATGAACCAAGATGGGATTTTGCCTACCAAGTGGTTTGAGCTAATGACGAAATAGGAAAGTTGGGTCAGGTTTACAGAGCGACAAACTTGTAAATTCATTTGGCCTACTGAAGAGTGAGTGAGTAGCTTCACTGGCGGTAAAGGAAATGGTACGTCCTGCGTCAAACTTGTTACCGTCAATTGCAAACTCTCAGTTAGTTACGATAAGTTAGTCAATGACCAAGGAATCTGGCCACTGAACTTGCACCATCCAAGGTCTAGGACCGGGAGTCGGGATAGATTGCCAAGTGAAGATCGAAGCGTCCCCGATGGTCTATACTTATAGCCAAAACCAAATAACGCAAGGATCCAAGTCTACCAAATAAATCTGGGAGCTTACTAAGGTTTTGAATACCGTACAGACATGGATACTAGTTTTTCTAATGATAAACTACAATAGGCAGGTCCGGGTACCGTTTTTTATTTATCAGTACTATCATTACATATATAAATAATATATATATCTATATTTATTTATAAATAATAAATCTGGGAGCTTACTAAGCTAATATTATTCTAATCCCAACTAAATTCTTCAATAAATGCTCTATTCCCCTTTAGAAGCTGTCTTGTAGCTTCTACTTGATTATTGGTTAGAAAAGTGATATTAAGAAAAATTAAGAACTGCTAGTTGTACGTACGTTTTTTGAAAGTAGAAGTATTGATAGTGTAAGGGCATCCTTATCTGACACACAAAAAAAGAAACACCAAATTTAACCTAAAAAACACCTTTTTATAATTTAGCAAGTCATTTTTCAAAAAATTCAATCAGACTCTCTATTCAAACTTTAGCAAGTCACTTTATAAAAAAATCACATAATCGAATCTCTATTCAAACTTTTAACTTTACAGTTAAAGTAGAGATGCTGATATTGATGCTCTAAGGTAATATAAATATGAAGTAAAGTATATACATATACAGTCATGATCTCTTAAGGACTCCCTCACGGATCGCTCCGTGCGGACCACCCCTGTGTTTGACTTTCCAGACCAAATTTTGACGATCCAAACCACTCAATGTGTTTAAAATGTGAAGAGTTTTTCCTAATAACCGTATATATATACAATTTATCGAAAACTGCTCGGATGAAGCCCTTCTAAGTATTTTTATTTTTTTTTGCTGATTCGACAGGGTGACCCTTAAAAACGCATTTTAAACATATTGAGCGGTTCGGATCGTCGAGATTCGACCCCGATCCAAGAAGTCCTCACGGAATTTCCGTGAGGGAGTCCTCATTAGATCATGATTCCAATGATTAAATAAAATATTGAAACTACCTTACCTGATAACTTATTTTCACAAAGACATACACCTTTGAGTGAAGTATAGTTGCCGATCCATCGTGGAATGCTTCCAGTCAATTGATTACTTCCAAGTACGAGAATTTCAAGTCCATGAACATCTGAGGTGCATATATCCATTGGTAGAGAACCAAATAATTGATTGTTAGAAAGATCAAGCTCTTTTAAAGAAGTGATGTTAAACAATGAGGATGGTATAGAACTAGCAAGGTGGTTGTTGGTGAGAGACAAAAGCTCTAAACTATGAAGATTTCCCATCTCTGGAGGAATTACACCTGCAAAACAATTTTATTAATTCTATGAAGCCTCTCTTGAAATAATATTTGATATGGGAAGTAAAAAATTATAATATGCTCCATTTGAAATGAAGAAATTTTTTTTTTTTATCAGTATTTGAAATGAAGATTTAAATTTAATTTTGAAGAGATGCAACAACATCAGCACCTGAGACCTTTTAAACGCAAAATTGGAATGTTGGGGATCAGATGTTTGCAATTGGTATGTCGGGAACCAAAGCAGAACGAAAGTTATACTTTGTGGGACCAAAAATGTCAATAAGCCAGTTTTGGATAAGCGGAAGGGGCAAAAGAAGTAAACTTGTCAATAACAAAATTATACTTGAACTGCAGCAAGGCTTTGCTCTCATTTTAATGGCATAATGGCTGGGTAGAAGAGGAAGAGTAAGTTACTATGATAAGATTAAAGTAACACAAGATTAGGCAGATGCGAAGATACAAACATGCATCCATGATGTTTGTTTGAGAAAGCTTGATCCCTTTGATGTTCTTTTATAGCTGCGTTTCGGGACTCCTATTGTATAATACCCTTGTTTGACAGGTTGATCACCTTATTTTTCTATACCCAAGATGATCCTAAAATGCTGCTATTAATACAATTTTTTTTGGTTTTTTTGTTTTCCTGAATGGTCTTCTCCCAACTTCAACAATACCAAAGATTAAAGGGTCACTAAGGTGAGGGAAATTCAAGATGGACCCAAAAACAGGCAAAATTTATTATGTTTGTTTTGTATCATACGATTAGAAGAAGGTAATATTATTCTAATCCCAACTAAATTCTTCAATAAATGCTCTATTTCCCTTTAGAAGCTGTCTTGTAGCTTCTACTTGATTATTGGTTAAAAAAGTGATATTAAGCAAAATTGGGAACTGCAAGTTCTACGTACGTTTTTTGAAAGTAGAAGTATTGATAGTGTAAGGGCATCCTTATCTGACACACAAAAAAAGAAACACCAAATTTAACCTTACAAACACTTTTTTATATTTTAGCAAGTCATTTTTCAAAAAATTCACAAATCAGACTCTCTATTCAAACTTTAACAAGTCACTTTATAAAAAAACTCACATAATCAGACTCTCTATTCAAACTTTTAACTTTACAGTTAAAGTAGAGATGCTGATATTGATGCTCTAAGGTAATATAAATATGAAGTAAAGTATATACATATACAGTCATGATCTCTTAAGGACTCCCTCACGGATCGCTCCGTGCGGATCACCCCTGTTTTTGACTTTCCAAACCAAATTTTGACGATCCGAACCACTCAATGTGTTTAAAACGTGTTTTTCCAAGGCCAACAAAAGGAATCACCAAAAAAAAAAATACCTAGAAGGGTTTCCTAATAACCGCTCATATACAATTTATCGAAAACTGCTCAGATGAAGCCCTTTCGAGTAATTTTTTTTTTTGCTGATTCGACGCGTTGACCCCTTAAAAACACGTTTTAAACATATTGAGCGGTTTGGATCGTCGAGATTCGACCCCGATCCAAGAAGTCCTCACGGAATTTCCGTGAGGGAGTCCTCATTATATCATGATTCTAATGACTAAATAAAATATTGAAACTATCTTACCTGATAACTTATTTTCACGAAGATCTAATTGTTTGAGTGAAGTATAGTTGCCGATGCATTGTGGAATGCTTCCAGTCAATTGATTACTTCCAAGTGAAAGAAATTCAAGTCCAGGAACATCTGAGGTGCATATATCCATTGGAAGAGAACGAAATAACTGATTATTTGAAAGATCAAGCGCTTTTAAAGAAGTGATGTTAAACAATGAGGATGGTATAGAACTAGCGAGACTGTTGAAGGCGAGAAACAAAATCTCCAAACTATGAAGATTTCCCATCTCTGAAGGAATTACACTTGCAAAGCAATTTTATAAATTCTATGAAGCCTCTCTTGAAATGATAATTTATATGGAAAGTAAAAAATAATAATAATGCTCCATTTGAAATGAAGATTCAAATTTAATTTTGAAGAATTTTATGGGTGTGTGTGCACGGTATGCATGCATCCTTTAAGTTGTAGTGTAAGAAATCCATAACAATTGTATAGGAATACATTTACACATAATTTCATAATCAATTTTGAATTTATAATATTTTCTCACTACTACTTAGAAAAAAAAAACTAAAAAGATAATAGCTAGTTTTTACTAGTAATCTTTTGTCACA
This sequence comes from Vaccinium myrtillus, assembly GCA_016920895.1. Classification (NCBI taxonomy): domain Eukaryota; kingdom Viridiplantae; phylum Streptophyta; class Magnoliopsida; order Ericales; family Ericaceae; genus Vaccinium; species Vaccinium myrtillus. The sequence goes on along the minus strand of JADGMU010000062.1, from coordinate 20,077 downwards.
GTTCCCGAACCAACTACCTAGCTTGTCATCAGAAGACTTTCCATTGTCAGTGTTATTAGATAATATGTTCTAGTATATTTATATTTATTTGTACTTAATTGAATAAGTTTTATAATTCAAGTATTAAAGACTCGTCCTCAATAATTCACTTAGATTCATATCATCTTCTGTTGTTTTTCAAAACTCTTTCACAAAGCTTGCTTTTACCAGTTAACCAACTTGCTATAAAGCCCGATTATGAAGGACGGAGTTTTCCTACAGTATGTGGTTATGGGGACTCCTTCTACCCACAGCAAATGACAGCTATCACAACAACAAAAATGATAAACCGTGACGAAATTCTGGTGACGAAATTAATTTTTGTCTCCTATTGGACTATTTTTGTCACCTATATGACTATTTTGAGACGAAATTAATTTTGTCTCCTATATGACTATTTTGGTGACGAATTTTTTTTTTCGTCACTAATATGTTCCCTCTACATCTTTTTGGTGACGAAAATATTTCTTTCGTCACTAATATGTTCCCTCCACATCTTTTTGGTGACGAAAATATTTCTTTCGTCACTAATATGTTCCCTCCACATCTTTTTGGTGACGAAAATATTTCTTTCACTACTAATATGTTCCCTCCATCATCTTTTGGTGACGAAATATTTCTTTCACTAATATGTTCCCTCCACATATTTTTGGTGACGAAAATATTTCTTTCGTCACTAATATGTTCCATCCACATCTTTTTGGTGACGAAAATATTTCTTTCGTCACTAATATGTTCCCTCCACATATTTTTTTTGTCACCCATTTACTCTTTTTTTTTTGGCGGGCCCGAAAGTGTATCTTGAGGGAAATGAAACTATAGGAGAGGAATTGTTTTGTCACCAAATCTATGGGCCCAACCCAACCATAGTTAAATTTCTAACTCGAATAAGTTAGCTTCCTAAATTTCATCAATGTTACTAGAAACAGACTATAGCGACGGTTTTATTAACCGTTAGTAGATTAACTTTACTCCACCAAAACTAATATTACTTATTTATTTAATCATTTTCTCGTAAAAATTTGCCTCGATCGGTTTTAGAAAGCTTCTTAATTATCGAGACACAATTTCATTAACAATTTTTTTTGTCCGATCAATTGTGTAGCGATAGCTCCCGTTTTAATAAAATTCTTCTTTTGCCGATCAAAAAAATTGTGTCAAGGATAGCCGATTAACTTTATTTTTGTATGAAATTAATTATGTACTCTTTAATATGTAAAAGATAGATGGTTTCGATTGAAAAAATGACTCAAGTGTGGGGTCGAGTCTTGCAATCTAAAAAAATGACCCGACGAACTTCGATTTTGGTGACAATGACGAGATGTGAAATGCCAACGGTTTAAATCGACGCTTGTAAATATGGAGTTTGTAATTACATTTAAAATATATATGTTAAATGTAATTTATAACAAACTATTAAACCAAATTAAACAAAACTGATTTGTATAGTATAAACAAGATTAAAAAAAGAAAATTTATAAAAAGGATTATGTTAAAAAAGAAAATTTATTAAAAATATGATATTAGTAGGTGTTTGTATAATGGGTGTTCAAATGGGAAGCATAAAACAATGCGAATAAAAAAAACTTATTTTTATAGTATAAAATGGATTTTAAAAAAATTATTAAAAGGCGTTTGTTAAAAAAGGAAATTTTTTCTTTCAAAAAGAAAAAATATATATTAAAAAAATAATTAGTTGGTGTTTGTATAATGGGTGTTCAAATGGGGAGTGTAAAACAATCGGAATAAAAAAAAAATTTGAAAGTATAAACTCGAATAAAAAATTTATTAAAAGGCTTTTGTTAAAAAAGAAAATTTTTTCTGTTAAAAAATTAAAAAATTATTAAAGTAGTGATATTAGTAGGTGTTTGTATAATGGGTGTTCAAATGGGGAGCATAAAACAATGAGAATAAAAAAAAACTTATTTTTATTGAAAGAGATAAATAAAAAAACTTATTTAAAAGATAAAAAAGATATTAATGAAAGAGATAAATAAATAATTAAATAAAAATTGAATTAAATTAAAGAATTGAATTAAATAATTAATTTAATTTATATAAAGAAATGAAATGATATAAATAAAGTAAATAAGGTAATTAAAGGAAATAAAGTAATATAAATAAAGTAATTATAGGAATTAAAGTAATATAAATAAATAAATTAAAGTAATTAAAGGAATTAAAGTAATATAAATGAATTAATATAAATAATAAAGTAATTAAAGGAATTAAAGTAATATAAATAAAGTAAATAAAGTAATTAAATGAATTAAAGTAATATAAATAAAGTAAATAAAGTAATTAAATGAATTAAAGTAATATAAATAAAGTAAATAAAGTAATTAAATGAATTAAAGTAATATAAATAAAGTAAATAAAGTAATTAAATGAATTAAAGTAATATAAATGAATTAATCCGGTTTGTATAGTATAAATATTAAAAAGGTGCTTGCACAACACGATGGCTTGCCTGTCTCAGTTGGTTCGCGCGCGCCCGCGCACAGGGGAGGTCTCCGGTTCGATTCCCAGGAGGAGCAGACTTCACAATTTTCAGCGGTGCCACGCGGGCGCCACACCAGTCGCCACATCAGCGACACGCGGGCTGCCACATCAGCAGCCACACGGGCGCCCCGTCAGACGCCACATCAGCAGTCACGTGGGCGCCACATCAGCGACACCTGGGCGCCACATCAGCCGCCACATCAGAGACACCTGGGCGCCACGTCATCGCCATGTCAGCCGCTACTTCATCAATTTCGGTCACAGTTAGTGACGAAAAATTTCGTCACCAAAATTTAGTATAGGTGACGAAACAATATTTTCGTCACCCAATTTCTGTCACATTAGTGACGAAAAATTTCGTCACCAAAATTTAGTATAGGTGACGAAACAATAATTTCATCACCTGGTGACTTTCGGAGACAACCTATAGGTGACAAAACTATTTTTCGTCACCAAGACTATCAGAGACAAAAACCATGCTTTTGGTGACGATTTCATTCGTCTCCAATGACCAAATTTCTTGTAGTGTATGTTTGGATGATCGGATCTTGAGTAGGAATCAGAATATATATGATTATAGATAATAAAATTTTTAGGAATTTTACTTGAGTAGGAATAGGAATATGATTAATTTGCTATAAATAATTATTTGATACCGGGAGTAATTTCATTCTGGTTTTGGAGTAGTTTAGTAATCTTATGCTATAAATTGTGTTTTGGCCTAAAAAGTTGACTGACTTATTGTTTCATCTTTATTTGATTTTTTTTCGTGTTTTTTAGTTTTTCATCAACTTTTTGTGTATTATTGGTTCGTCTCGGCGAGAGGAATCAAAAAAGTAAAAAATTGTGATCAAATCAAAAAGAATTTCGAATAAAGACAAAATTAAGTCAAAAAGACAGTTTTTTACATTTTTACATCTTTGGATTCCTCTCGCTGAGACGAACCAATAATACTAAAAAAATAGATGTAAAACTAACAAACGAAAAAAAAAATCAAATAAAGACAAAACAAAAAGTTAAGTTGGCTTTTTTAGCCAAAACTTAATTTGAAAATTTATCAAAGTCAAAATTATCTTTTTAAGGATTGGAATAAGAATCTTAGTTTACCATAGGGTAAAAGACGGATCAGATCCCCACTTAGTTTGGGAATATGATTTCTAGTTAAATATTTCATCAGGAATCGTGTTCCTATTCCTTGTCTCTTCCAAACATTTTAATCATGAAAGTATGGCATCATATACCCATTTTTATCTTTTCCAAACATCAGAATCATATAATAAGGCCACACATTCTCATTTCTCCCAAGAATCCCGCCCATCGAAACTGAGCCTAAATACCTTTTACCTTTTACGTAATGTCAAACATATCTTTGATATGAATTAGAGCTCAATCCATCAAGAATCATAATCGGGAGAACACATTACCTTTTACGTAATGTCAAACATGGAAAGTGGCCAAGTGCTAGGGGCATATGGTACGCTCCATTGTGTATTACTTCTTGTTATGTATTATGATTTCGGTACTTGTTACGTATAGTCTTGGTCAATTTACAAACTGGATTTTAAAAAATTCACAATTCACATCGCTATTTATGGTAACCTTGTTACGTATGGTTTTGGTATTTGTTCAAAACACTAACACTCCTCCGCATAACTCCCTTTTTTTTTTATCTTAATTCGATCTGGAGCATTTGGTCTCCCAATTAATATAATTAACAATCCTCCGCATAACTCCCTTTTTCTTAGCATCGGTGACGAGTCTAGACAAGGGTTTAAGATCCAACTTTTATTAGGTCGGAGCCCTTACATAGTACCATTATTTTGGAAGCCCAAACTGACTACCTCGCTTGTATTGCCTCATTGACGACTGTTCCCAGTATTACCCTCTCTCTAATGTCTATTGGATGATGCACAAAGTGAAAAGGTTAACAAAAATTATCATACCTCGGAGGTTGTTTTTACCAAGGCATAATTTCTTAAGCAGTGTCAAATTCCCAATCCCTCGAGGTATGAACCCGGTAAAGTTATTCCCATGCAAAGATAGATACCAAAGCTCTCTACATTCACCCCAATGCGATGGAATGTCACCAGAAAACTCATTATAAGTAAGCCAGAGCACTCTGAGTTTCGGGAGGTGACTGCACAAGTAGTCTGGGAGACTACCGGACAATGAATTTTTCGCAAAACCGATCCATTGCATAGACGAGACATTGAAAATACTTGTCGGAATCTCTCCGCTGAAGTCATTGGTGACCAACTCGAACACCTTTTCATTTGTTGAAACCAGCAAAAAGGAAATTTTATGAGTGACTCAAACGATAAACAGCACATGGAAAGAAAATCATTTCTTTCTTGCACAGGCACAACAAATTAAAAAAACAAAAAATAAAGACCCATAATTGTGAGATCAATGGTAAACCTTTAACCGGTGCAATTGAGCCAGCTCGGCAGGTAGATGGCCATTGAAGTAGTTGTCGCTGATGTTGAAATAGGTTAGGAACGAGAGATTTCCTATTTGGGGAGGGATGGTGCCGTTAAGACCCATGTTGGAGAGATCCAAGGACGTGACCCTGTTTTGGCCGCGACGGCGGCAAGAGACACCAAGCCAGTGGCAGAATGAGGTGTTTGTGGACCAATTAGTTGCCAATATGTGATTTGGGTCATAGGTGATGTGGGATTTGAAGGCCAAAAGAGCTGATTCATCTGAACTGGTGTAGTTGGCTGCACCACCACCTAAAGCTATCAAAAATTTCATGAACACCAAAGCTAAAGAGAAAAAGGTAGTAGCAGCCTTCTCCATGAAGCTGGCAGGGATTAGTGTGGAATGGGTAAATGCATTTAAGTTACTATTTATATCCTTTTTTGACGCAATATTTGGAGTCGGGGGCACAGCTCATGGGTCCACGCTTTGCCCCTCCGTGAGTCCATTTTGCTTAAGAGCATCAAATGGGGTGGTTAAAATAAAGCAGCACTGTACATACAAAAAAAAAAATACTCCATCTAACTTCTAAGTGTCCCATACTCTCTCTCTTACAATTTTTTCAATTAAAAAATTATTGGCCTAATAATCCACCTATTTTGGCTTTATTCAAAAAAATTTGAGTTTTGACCACAATTTTATACTCTTTGGATTCGTCTCGACGAGAGGAATCTAGAAACCACAAAATCTTGACGCAAAACTAACAAATGCAAAAGTTTTTTGAATAAAGACCAAACGAATAATCCAATAATCCAGTTTTGGCTTTTAAGTCAAAGTAGCTCTAAGTGTCCCATACTCTCTCTCTTACAATTTTTTCAATTAAAAAATTACGTACTTTATCGTGTTTCTAAGTTTTTGGCACCAAATTAAAGTGTTCACTAAGTAATTTAATTCGGTGTGAAAAAATTTGAAAAACAATACACGGAAGTACTTAATTTTTTATTTGAAAAATAACACGACTTTTCGTAGTGAACACTTATTTTGGAACGGAGGGAATACCTAGAAAGTATCCAGAAAAACTCCAATGAGTGGACTGAATCTGAGCCACTCACTGGAGTTTTCTATATACTTTCTGGGTATCTTTTATGAGCACTTAGCATTTTTGTGGTTAAGAGTGTTAACAAATTATGTATTTACAACTAAAATTGGTATCCTTTACTCACTGAAATCACATTACATTCTCTCTCGCTTTAAAATTTTCTATTGAACTTTAAAATTTACGCTTCACAAATATCTAATTCCCTAATACCTATTTAGCTATAAATAATTCTTTTATTTTGGAAAATTGCGTCCCTAAATCCTACCTATAATAAAAGGAAAAACTCCCACTCATCTTTCGGCCTCTCTTTTTGATGCCTATTATGTCTTTAGATAGTTCTATATTCACAGTAATGCCCTTAACGACGCATTCCTTGTGTCTGCCATATTTTTTTTTTCACTAATAGTTACATAATTGGTACCACTCGGCATAGAAAACGTGAAACTTAAATGCATTTGTGGAAAAAACAACATTTGTGGAAAAAACAGCATGTGTGGAAAAAATAGGATTTGTGGAAAAAACACACAGATTTGTGGAAAAAACACATGGATCAAAATGGGACACGTAGAACATTTTGAAAATCTCTCTCTCTCTCTCTATCTCTCTCTCTCTTCGAAACTCTCTCTTGGTTATCCATCCCTTTACATCGGTGCTTTCAATGAGGCATGTAAAGTTGGAAGGGATTTCATATACTCCTAGCTACTACATCTACATCTCAATAGAATGCCCTAGATTACTAATCGATCAGATGCAAACTACCCCAAAATTTCAACCTCAAACCATATAAAGCTTAGAAATCCAGCGATGGTCGACGGCTCCGACTACAATGAACAAGAAGTCTGAGGATCACATCCTATAGGCATTGGGCATTTTGTCTCTTTTGTTCTCTTCTTTGACTGTAGGCATTTGGTTGATTCAAATCTGTTGTGCTAAAACTCGAAGTAAAGAATATAACCAAACCAACAAGAGACAAGGATTTACGTGGTTCCCTCCCAAGCACGAAGCTCTAGAGGTACGTCCACGGGGAAAGAGCAAGAGGATTCACTATCAATGGGGAGAAATTACAAAGAGCCGGCTATACCCGTAACTCTACTTGAAGCATCCAATAGATATCTAGGAACAAATCTCTATTAGAAACCCTAACAGAGCATCAAAGTCTCACATATACGAAAGTGACGACTCTAAACCCTAGATATCTCAAATCCCAAGTCAAGACCAAACCCTAGGAGGCCACAAGGCTCCTATTTATAAGAAAGTATAAAACTTAGGTCAAAAAGCCCATTAAAACGCGCAACCACCGTCCCGTTCAACCGGACCAAGCTTACCTGGTCTAGACCTGAGATGCTGGAGCAAAACTACACCAACCGGTACCCTTCGTCTGGACCAAGAAAATTCCTCGTCCGGGTGAGAGATGCTGCAAGCTCCCAAAACGTCCCAGATTCGCTGGTCCGAAACCGACTTCCCTTGGTCCGGTCCAGAGATGCTGATACTATGTGACCTCTGGGTTTGGTACTCTACTGTTAACCAAAATGTCACTTCTGGTCCTTATTATTTGAATTTGGCTTCAATAAACATTTAACTTGAACATGCCCTATCAACAACTTGGCAAGGGAATTTTCCGAACTTGGTTTGTATTGGGTCCCCCCTTGTTCTAATTTTGTGGTGCCCAATAATTTTTGTATTAGCCCAATTTGTTTTGGCCTAAAAAGAATTAATTTGTGAGCTTGTGTTTGGGTAGCAAGTTCTTCAAATTTTGGAGGCACATGTTTTGCACATGCCCTTGTCATTTGTTTGCTCCCTTTGGAAGCCAAAGGAAGACTAGAAGTCCATTTTGTAATCTGATAATCAGTTTTCTGAAAAAGAAAGAAAGTGGTGCTCCTTTGAGTGGTGTTTCAATGTGAAAAGGGTGAAGGTCTAAGTCCAACCTTCTTTTGGTCTATTATGCAACAGCTTGTGCGTGAACTTTGGGGTTGATTTGACTCTGTTTTTGGGTCTCCATTTGTGCGTGAACTCTGGGGTTGATTTGAACATGTATTTGACTTTGGGGTTGATTTGACTCTGTTTTTGGGTCTGCACCCCAACACTTATCGATGGTAATACAGTTGCAAAAGTGTATTACTCTCGCTAAAACCTATTTGCGATGGGGTTGCGACGGGGAAGGTGGTGGCAACAAGTGGGGTGGCAAAAGCTTTTTATGACGGAAACAACCCGTCTTGAAATAGCCAAACCGTATTTGCGATGGGAAATGAAGCATTTGCCACAAGCACTTACCGCGCAAAAAATACCAAATTTTATTAGCCACAAAAGATGTTCCCGTTGCAAATAATAGAAAAATTCCCAAAAAAAAAAAATTCTGCTTCTGAAACCTTTTGAACCAAACTTTTTAATTTGATACCAACAAAATTGTCATTACAAAGAATACAAAATAATAAGTCTTCCCTTTTCATAGGCAATTTCACTGAAAATAAGATTAAGTCAAGGGGAAAAAAAAGATGAACAAGTCATACAAACTAAATGAGCCCCAAAAATGAAGAGTGTGCCTTCACCGAACACTTATTTTTGTCGAGCATCTGCACATACAGAAGCAACACTAGTTGAAAACTAGAGAATAATATGAAAGTATCAAAGAATGAAACTATGAGATAGGTATTACTTAATCGTTAAAAATGTATAAACAATAGGTACCACCTCTTACCAATAAAGCAGTTCTTCGGCACATGCTCCGACACCATTGAATAAATAGTCCTAGTTATAGGCCAAGCTCATCTAGTGAATTACAAGTTGAATCATTCAGTGAAGTACCAAAGTTTTTGTTCACCAACATAAGAATTACTCTGAAAACTAACAAATCTGAACATGGACCAGACAATAGTCAGAGAGCGATAAGAGAACAATGCTGAATTTATAAACAGTATACCGTGATCACTTCCCAAAGCCAATTGTCCTATTGCGCATGAGTAACCCTGTCAAAAGAGCTGAGAAATGATACGTACAATCCACAAATCATATGAAACGATCTCTAGGACTTTGTTCGCTTTGGGTTTTTTAGATCCACCCCTCTTTCAGCACGGTGATCTTTAATAAGTTTTTTCTCTAATTAATACTCTAATATTTTCTCTATCAATCTCTCTTCACTCATTACCCTCAAAACCTAAACCAAATAAATGCTTAAGATCCCTGCAATTTCTTTAACTACGGACAATATGAATAATATCACTTTCATAAACACAATTTCCAGAATCTCGTAAAATGGTACGGCCGGTGAGTGCATCTTCATTTATCTTTTTAAATTTTTATTTTTATTTTTTTAAAATCAAAGGTGTGTTATATGAACAAAACTCTTAAGACTTTGACCCAAAATTGAGTGCTAATAAGTATAAAACCGACAAGGTCTGTTCAACTCGGCTAAATGGTCTGGTCGGCCTAATATCTCCAAAATGTCATGGATGACCATAAATATCTGGTTCCATATCCTAAACAATATATATAGGTAAATTAGGACTCTCCTACACTACCTAAGCTTCCACGAGGATAATCATAACAGTCCAACCTTTATTAGGGCTCCCCCTCTTACATTGCTCCAGGTAACTTCAAAAATAGAGCTCCTTTAATGTGCATCTTTAATTACTGTACTTATTTTGAGGTGAAGCCCATACAAATTGCAAGTATATCGTTATAGTTCGACAATGAATGAAAAACCTTTAGATTTCAGATTACCTTGATTCTTCACAAAATTCAACAAATCTACAGAGAGCCCTTTGGAATTCAGAGTCCCTTTGTCGGGTGATTATATTATTTTTTATGGTTGCGGTGTCTATTTTTGCAATTCCAGTGTCAATCATGGTTTTAAGTTATTTTCATTTTTTTGTAACTGATATCCAGGCCATCTTGTGCGCACTTCGACTAGTTTAGAGGTGCTGAAGTTAACAAGCAAGCAAACTCTGCAGTGGTTCCAGGCTTTTGAATTTGGCCTTCGTATAATTCGAACATGTAACTTCATAGAAGAAAAACATTATTGCTTTCTCATGTCCATTTGGCTAAACCCCGTGGGATTTCCAGTGAAACATGATCGATGACTGTCATCTCCCTTTTCTTGGTGGTACCGTGTCACTTTTCTCACGTGTTGTGTTTTTCGTCTTTACCAACTTTATTAGGGGCTTGGTGGGGGATGATTTGTGTTAAACTTGTTGTATTATCTTCTCAGGTCAATAAAAAAAAAATTTGTCCCGTCCATATCCCTGGACTCCAGCCCTAGGTCACTTAATCTTTTAGTAAGATGCTTTGCTTCTCTCTTAATTGCTCACTCTACACTTCCAATCTCAATCCCCGTTCTTGCTTTCGCTTTCTCTAAAGTATGCCCATTATGTAACCTTTGGGTTTGATACTCTACTATTAACCGGAATGTCACTTCTAGTCATTATTATTTGAATTTGGCTTCTACAAACAATTAACTTGAACATGCCCTACAACTTGGCAAGAGAATTTTCTGAACTACGTTTGTAGGGAGGCCTTTTTGGATGTTTCCCATTTGAAGTGATCAATAATAATGTTATTGATTGGCAGAAAAATTAAACGAAGTAAATAAATTGAAAGGTGGGATTTTACCGTTTTACCCTGTGTCATTGGGTTAGATGCCTAAAATTTCTATTAAACAGACTTTAGGAATTTGTTTGCGTTTTTTTTTCTTTCCAGATCCATCCCATCGTTCACCACGGTGATCTTTAATAAGTTTTTCCCCTAACTATTACTCTAATTTCTCTATCAATCTCTTTCCACTCATTACCCGAAAAACATTCCTCAAAAGCTAAACCAAATAAATGCTTAAGACCACTGGTATGAACAATATCATTTCAAAAACACAATTTCCAGATTCGTCGCCTACAATACCTAAGCCTCCACTGGGATAAGCAAAATAGTCCAACACTTATTGTTGAGGACTCTACAAGTTCCATCCTTATCAACTCCCGACAATCCTCCATCATAGTCCTAGCATGACTCTACCTCCTACATCGCATATATATACAATCCTCGCACAACAGGGATAGGTATCGAATTCTTGCACTTCATTTGCTTGAACTTGATTCTACTATCCTCCACAAATATACTGACTTAGGCATCGGAGGAGTGTTGGACCACACCGGTGTCAACTTCTTCTCTGCAGGTGTCGAAGGTTGAGCACACTGGAAAACGATTCATCAAGCGCGATTAGAGGTTTGTTAGGTAAAGAAAGAAAAAATGAATAAATTTAACATTCTAACTTCTATGTGTTATGAAACTGACGCTATATAACGCAACCTTTTTTCTTTTCTTTAGTTAAAAAAAAAAAACAAAGAAGGTTTACACAAACTAAATAAGGCACCGGAACTGCGTGAAACTCTACGGCCTCTGTTACCACGAAAAAGCACACTTTTTTGGTTTGCGAGTACATGGGAAGAGGAATCTTGGCGAATGTTTTGAAGAGAGAGAAGGATGCCAAGGAGTTTGATTGAAATGAGAGAGTGAATGTAGTTAAAGGTGTGACTATGCTTTATCTTACTTGCATCAGTTACCTGGGTGCCTCCCTTAATTCATAGAGATATATTGAGTGAATGTAGTTAAAGGTGTGGCTTTATCTCACTTTTTTGGTTTGCGACAGCGTGGCTATGCCGGCATTGTTCCGATGATCGGAGACGTTCACAATGTAGAGCTTGTCGAATACTACAAGTGTGCCCAAAAATCAGCTTGATCGGATACCGATTAGTGCGTCATTGGAACAGAAATACCTTGAAAAGAAATGGAACACAAATGGACACAAACACTGGATCAAAACTACTGAACCCTTTTTTTTTCAAGTTATTTGTGTTCCTATGAGGCACTTAATGATATCCGTTTTAGTTGATGTTTGGTACACTAGTAGTACTTGACGAGTTCTACGCGGTGAACGTCTCCGATCGTCGGAAATATGTCGGCACGAGCGCGCCGTGGGCTGCACAGCACCCACTGGTTCCAGATATATCGAGCAAGAATGTATTGTTGCGGGTACATACGGATATATTGCTCCACGTACTTTAATTAGTAGTTCTTTGGAAAATTTCAAAAATAGATCGAGTTCGTTTCATGTGCATCTTTACTGTCCTTATTTTGCGGTGAAGGCATACAAATTGCAAGTATATCGGTATGATTCGATATTGAATGCCTTTCGGTTTCACATTACGCGTTACATTCCTTAGGGTATGGAAAATTTTCGGTTAAAGATACTTGGAACTTCATCGCATTTTCAACTGCACGCGACAACAAAACCACATTTTCAAACAAGTTTAAAGTCATTTGTTCTTTTTCAAAGGCAACCGCTGCAAATTACGTACCATCGTTTATTTTGCTGCTTAGTCCTATGTACGAGTGAGATCTAACATTTGACATTGTTGTTGTGTTTTTTCCTTGACACGGCCAGAATTATCGTACATAATGGCAGTGACAGAAAAATGCGATGTGTACAGCTTTGGTGTTTTGACACTTGAGATTTTGATGGGATTACATCCGGGGGGAACTCATTTCAATCCTCCACTCATCCGCTGACAATGATCGCGTACAATTAGCAGAAGTCTTGGATCCTCGTCTCTCACTTCCAACAAGTCAAAAGCTAAAAGATGAATTGGATTACATTTTTAATCTAGCAATATGGTGCTTATGTGCTGATCCAAATTGTAGACCTACCATGTACGAGGTTTCTCAGGTGCTTGAGAATTGGGATGAAAGCTGCTGCTGCTAGAGAGAGTCTAGAGTTAGTTAAGGAGTTGTTTTTAAGTTTGTTAATTATGTTAGAGAGGGAATTGAGCTGGATCAGGGACGAAGCCAGGATTCAAATTTGGAGGCGGTACCCAAAAAGAACAATATAGTCTTTCCATCTCAAGATGAATGTTTGATTAGTAAACCAAGAACTTAAAATTGGTGGTAGGTTATAAAGCAAGATAATAATTTTTTGGTGAGAGGTTAGGACTGGGGGTGGCCTGTGCCACCCTGTCCCTCTCAAAAACTCCATCCTTGAGCTGGATGCTAGTTAGTTCTTCGAAGCTAGATGTTTGTCTCTCTTGTTCTCTCTTTTAGGTGTGTAATCAAGGACAAAGTTAGGATTTTTAGGCAGTAATGTCAAATACCCAAAGCCATATTTATGAAATGGATTTTTTTATATTTTTCTTGGCCTATAGACTATTTGTTTGCATTTTAGTGTTTGTATTGTGGAGACTTATGAGCGGTCTAATTTGTATCTACTTTTATAACTATAAAACACATTTCTTCGTCGTAAAAAACCACTCTGTATATATTTTCATTTTCAATTTTTATTTTTACACCATTTGCAATAAATTTAAAGGCTATTTTGTAGTAAAGGAAAAGTAGGACAAGAAGATATAGCACGGTGCAAAGCACCCGGGTGCACATCACCCCCTGTCCCCAGTGGCGACTCCAGGAGTTCGGAAGCGTGGGGTCAATCATAAATATCAAATACTTTTATCAACCATAAATTAAAGAAAAACGTCACAGTAATGGCAACTAAAACTCTTGTTCCAAAAAAAAAAAATCACATTTAAAACTCAACCTAGCAACTTCACCTTGTCAAAAGAACAAAATGAGTGACAAAGATTCAAACAAACCACACAAAGAATCAACTCTTATGAACTTTTAGGAGTTATCTAGTGGTGTCACCACCAAATTCAGGGGTTCATTTATGAATATTTTTTAAAAATTAATATAATTAGTAGTAATTTTTTCCTCCCCGTGGGGTCGGCTGTCCCCTATCTATAGGGTGGAGTCGCCCTTGCCTGTCCCTTCCACCAATACGAAGGTCTCCAAAGATCATGGCATGGACAAAACAGAGTTGGAAAATGATTGGGCATGTAGATTCAATTTGTTATGAAATTTTGTGGTCGTGTTATGAATTGATCATGAGGTCTAATTTCTGTATCAGCATCAAATAACCTAGCAATTATTACTTTTAGTGCACGGGACATGATCTACTTTAATAACTCTGCATTCGGAGCAACAAATCGACTCATTTGGAGGGATATCCATCGCAACCCCTACGAGTTGGGGGCCCAATTATAATTGAAGCCCTTTGTTGGGAAGAACGATCCTCAACTTTCGGATTATCCATGTAGATTGAGAAGGAATTTACCGATTACTGGAAAACAATGCCCACGTAAGGTAAGGATAAGAAAAGTTCAACGCAGGGAACACAAATCTGAATAAAAGGAAATAACCTAGAGCAAAACAGAATTGAAAAAAAAAAACAGGAAATGAACTACAAATCTGAAACTTCACCGGATACACGACACCGGCATGCTCCGAAATTCAGATCTCCAAACTCTGAACTCTGAAACTGAAGTCCATATAAGGAGGCTCTTATTCTGCAAGAATTTCACTTGGATGAATTTTATTTCATGGATTGGGATCCCAGGGATGATCAGCAGAGCCTGGGCTCGAAGGTGGAACTGAACAAGACAAATGTCATTTCTTTAGCAAAGAAAAAAAAAAAAAAAAAGAAAAAGAATAAAAACTATTTGAGGAATCACAATAGTTATTTTGAATGTAAAAATAAAATAAACACTGAAGAAAAAGAAGAAAACAAATCAACTTTCACATTTTTAGGCTTTTTCTTATTATTAATCTTCTGCGGTCTTTTTTTAAAATAGTCGTTATTATTCCGGCTTCATTCAGTCGAGATAAACTGGAAAAAGTACATAAAAATATCTTAACACAAGTTTTTTTAGACATTCCAAAGGAGGCAAATGAACCACACAAATACCTCTCTCTATGGGTACCGAACCATAAAAAAAGACTAATGTGTACCGAACCATAACGTACTGATTCTATAAGTGTGGGGCCCACTCCAAGAACTCTGCAAAATTATTTGAGCCTTTGTTTAATTTTGAAATAATGTTATGTTAAAATTAGCTCAATAGGGAACTGTAAGTGCTTCATATATTGTCTAACTTATCTAATTCTAAATTATCTTCAAAAGTCCTTCAAAATTTAGATTTCCGAATTCTGATTGAGAAGTTGAAAGTTGGATCAAATACTTACAATAATTCGATTGAGCTCATTTTTCAATGCAACTTTAAAATTATTTTAAAATTAACGAACGACACATATTATTTGTGTGGGTGCCCCAAAGGGGGCCTCACACACCAATGGGTGCATAATCTGTACACTACGGGTTTGTACTCATAGTCGAGTTCATACATAAACACTCTCAATATGGGGGTGTACGATTGTACGTACGATAACAGTATGTACCTCTTTCAATCATCTTAATTGCACAACAATATTTGCATTGAAGTTCACAACATATGTATACAATTTCATAATATTTGCGTACAAATTTATAGCACTTGCATGCATAGAAATTCACAATATCAAAACAAAAACAAGCATATTAGTTCTGAATTCAATGTTGATGTTATGAATTAATTTACATGACAATCTTATGAAGTTTTACAATTTAAGAGTTACATACCTACGTACTCAATATATAGTGTGTATTGTAGCATTTTCTTTGGTTCCTTTAGTCATGGTAAAGGTTAAAATTTCATAATTAAGTAATATAAAAAGGGTCCTTTTTTGGACATTCCAAATTCCAGTTAATAGAAAGAAAAAAAAAAAAAAAAACATACAATTGGGCAAACTTACCTGGACCCCTCTGAAGCAGTTTCCTAGCAGCAACCTCAAAAGCCAAAAGAAGGGTTGAGACCACAAGCACTTTCCAAAATACAAAAAGCATTTTTAAAGCCATTTCTCTTAGCATAAGGGACTTAAGGCATGCATATAATTAGGGTTCATGACCTTTTATAGCTCAAGAAGACTTCAAACACTTTGATATCTTGGCCGGTCTTGGTCCACAAGAAGACTTGGACTTTTTAAGGCATGGGCCGTACTGCAAGTGGTAAAAAAGAATGGTACAACAAGAGGTAAAAAAAATGATGAAGAAAATTCAAAGTAAAGGGTTAGGCCTTTAACCGTGATTGTAGCAAGTGCATGGCTTCTCTGAAATGGATGTTGATTTGGTTTATGAGTGGAGAAAGTCTTAAGCTTGTTCGATATATGGTTTTTGCCTAGGACTTTTGAACAAGTCGCCCTTTTTTTTTTTAGTAGCGGCAGGAACCGGTAGCAGTGTACTAAAAAATTAGTGTGGCACTATATATTGAAGAACAACTAATAACCAAAAATCATAGAGTAGCAATGGTGTGAAAAAAAAAATATTAAAGTATACAAGATTTCACGGTTGTCCTCGAGGAGTTTTCATATTTTCAACCAAAAAAACTTAAATAGGAACTAGAAGTTGTGACACAGGTCTTTTGGATATATGATCTTCTGCTTTTTTCTTTGCCAATGGGATGATAAGAAAAGTTTTTTTTTGGGTGGTTGTAGTCTTGGATCCGATGAAAAAATCTTCGAGCCAACATGGTTACGTTTAAGAAATTTGCTGTTAAAATTTCGTAAAGATGAATTGCGCAACAAATTAAGCTGAAATCCGGTGAACGTCTCGGATCTCCGAAATGTGGCCGGCGTGGCAGCGCCGTGCGGTTGCACAACACTTGGCTGTGCAGCACCCCAGAGTCCCTCTTTCTCTCTTCTTGTAATTTTTTTGTTATATATTAGGAGTGTCTAAAATATTTTGGTTGGGTATTGTGAAATGGTCTGTTTGGTGGTTTGGTTTTCTTGGTGCACTTTTTATTTCCATCTTTCAAGTGACAAGAAAGGGAAATATAAGGAGATCGAAAAGCCAGACTTCTTGATTTTCACGTCTCTAAGTAGTTGATTATGAGACTTTGGGGTGTTTCACTAACAAAAAACCGTTTTTTCCAAAAACTGAGATTGGTCATTCTCTCACAATGCATCCAGTGGCGGATTTAGAAATTTGATGTAGTGGGGGCACTCGATTGATCATATCAAGAAAATTTGTTTTATAATAGGAAAATGCTAACATCAACCCTTAGGGTAGAAGATAATGTGTAGAAAATATACCAATATCCGATAAACTTGTATTAATATCAGTGAAAGTATATTGATATCCGAACTTGTTAGCCATATTACCTTCTGCCTAATGGGCAAGTGTTAGCTAGAGCCTTTGTGATAAATAACAATGAGTAAGAAGTTTATACCCCAACCACACTAGCAATTTATAAATTGACAATTGTAAATCAAACAACATTATGGAAGAAAATTGATGCATGAAATGCGATAAATCTAATTATTTTCAATTTTTATACAAATGGTATATTTCAATTTTAGGTGTAATTTACAAAATATATAGGGGCACAAGTGAGATTTTCTAATTTTAAGTAGGGGCACGTGCCCCCATGTGAGTCCGCCCCTGAATGCTTCACATAAAAAATCGTGAAAAACCAGTTTATTCAAAAAACTGGCTTAGTGGAACACAATGTTGATTATGAGACTTCTTTTTCTTATCCCAACATGCATTTGCTAAGAATTGGGAGAATTGAACCTCCAAGCTCCCAATTCTTATCCTAACACTCAATCACTAGGCTACCCAAGTTTTCATGTTACATTTGCCAAAAAGTATGCATATGTATTATTTTTTCATTTATTCCTTTTTATATTACAACAAATATTTAATATATTTTAAACAAAATATTTATTGCATTATATCATAATATATCATAATATATTACATAACATTACATTATAATATTTTAATTTATAGAAATTACACAATCGACGACGTAAATTTGGTCGCCGTAAATTTTTTGTTAGTAGACACTAACAAAAAATTAGTTAATAACATGTTTTCTCTCTAGCAACTAACATTTATTGTCGCCATTATGTCTCTGCAAGATTCTACTTTGGCGACTAACCTCATATTTTGGTCGACAAATGCATTGCATAAGGCGACAAACATTTGTTTCGTTGCCAAAAGTGATGCATAACAGTCAGAGATGCCGGTCCTCTCTGTCCTTCCTCCGAAGAAGTCATTCATGCCTCTTCTTTCAAAAGTGACAACTATACCCTTCACCTTTTATACTATGTTTTATTTTAATTTTTGAACTGCACTTTCATATATTTGCGCCAAATTCTGTTTTCTACCGTATGTATAACAAAAAAAAAGTCACATAGTTTTAGATCCTTGAGAAATTTTTTGATATAATCAATTTGTCATATTTTCTATTAAAAAAACTATAAATTAAAAATAATAGACTAATTATTTTTATTTAGAGGTGGTAAATTGTGAAACGAGACAAACAAATTGAGACAAACAATTTTTAATGGAAAAAAATTCAGCATCAAATATCTTTCTATTACGCACTTAACAAATAAGTAAAAAAAAAAAAGAAAAGAAAATGCTACATTGCCCCCGTTAAGGGCACAAAAAATACACTTGTGGGTCTCACTTGTACTTTAACTAAAGTATATTTTTTTGGGCCCTTAGCGGGTGCCTGTTAGCGAGACCCGTAAAAAATAATTATATCCTTGCATTCCACAAAAATCGAGGGTTTTTCTAACCTAAATTAGAATTGTTTTGTTGGGGATAAGGTGGCCAGCACCTAAAGAGATGATGAAATGATATCAGGCGTCCCAAAAAAAAAATTCATTTTTATAGTACGGTGGGCCCAACGCCTACCCCAGCCCCATTGTATATCCGCCCCTGAGGTTATGCACTGCCGTTACCTCGGGAGTCCCGGAATTAGTTGAGGTATGCGTAAGTTGGCTTATACATTCGGTTATCAAAAAAAAAATAATTTTCTATCACTTACATCAACTCAAAAAACAAAAAAATAAAGCCGGGTAGAATAGGGCTAATTTATTTTCAAACGACAAATGAGAAACAGAAAAGAGGAAAACGAAATGAGAAAAATGGGGAATTTATTAGCGAAAAACCTACGAGTACGGAAGAAACAATGTACAGAAAATGTACAATGGCTTTTGGGTCCCACTCGAATAATCTTAACTGTTAAATAATTTCAAAATAATTTTTCCTACGTCCTTGCCAAAAATCATCTCAATTGGACATGTGTAACTGGCCGATCCAAAATCCAAGTTTTGTAAAACCGTAGGAATTCTTTTTTTGTAATTAGTTAACAGGTCGGATTATTCATATGAGACCCAATTATGGGTCCCAAAATGCATTATACATTTTCTATACCTGTAATCAAGTCCATTTGTTAGAATGAGGAATACGATGGAAGTGAAACATCCCTATATTTGTCGTTGGCGTTTGACACGTGGTGAGTTGTTTCACAATTGAGTGGGTCGTAAAAAAAATTGGTGCTTGGAAAAGTTAGAAGGGTCAATTTTGTCATTCCATTTTACAGCTCATATGCCTGTGCACAATCGGACATGATTCTTGAGATTCTCGTTGCCGTACTTTAATTTACGCGCATTCTCCGGCCATTGCCGGCCTCAGATCTTCTGCCCCCGAATTGCTGCCCCCATTGCACTCCGTCAAGTCAAGACGGGGAGAATTCAGCAACGATGGCGTTCGAAAGGCGGCCTCCACCACAGTTAAAGCGAAAGAGATCCTGCGGTGGAGATTGTTTTGTGATTTGGTCGAGCAGCCACCTCCGCCGTTGGATTTCTTCTTCTTTCTTTCCTCTTCTTCTTCTTCTTCTTCCTCTTCTTCTTCTTCTTCGCTGTTATGGCCCTCAACGGCCGACGCGGCGGGTTCCACCAGTATTAGCAATAATACTTCCGGTACCAGCTGGTGCCATAAAGGGAAAAAAATTGGGTAATTGCATACGAGCTCGTTGGGGGTTAATCGTTCCTTCATCTTGTAATTTCTCGCTCCAAAATTCATAGAGATTTTGTCACGACCCAAATCCAGTGCGGCACGTGACCGGCCGGAGACAAAGTCACCACGGCCTCAAATTCCATACCATGCTCAGAGCAAACTCATTACAATATATTAAAAGGAGATGCGGAAGCGTTATAAACATACATTCTCCAGAGTCTACTAGGTGTTACAAGCTATAGACATATTACATAATTTACAATGTACTTAACTCAAAAGTGAAAAAGACTATCCATAAA